>CAUYRH010036882.1:0-35535 GCA_963574655.1 Perodicticus potto | reverse complement strand
TTTTTGCCTTCCATTTCTCTATCTCTTTGAGCATTTGGGAGCGTTTGAAGTCTCTGTCTTCAGTTTCAGAAATCCTTTCTTCTGCTTGCTCCATTCTGTTACTGAGGGATTCTACTGTATTTCTCAGATCTTTGAGGGCTATAATTTCTTGTCTCAATGAGTCAATATCTTTGGTCATTTTCTCTTTGAACTCATTCAGTTCTTGAGACATCTTTTGGGTCATCTTTTGGATTACTGCTTGAAATTCTAATTCCATCGTTTCCTCCATTGCTCTGATCTTAGTTGCTATCCAGACTCTGAATTCAACTTCTGACATCTCAGCCATTTGCTTATGCAAGAGATCTTGTGCTTCATCTACCTTGTCATTCCTTGGGGGAGTTGATCTACTCTGGTTATTCATATTGCCGGAGTTTTTCTGTTGATTCCGCTTCATGATTATTTTTCACTGTTGTCTATGACCGTCCTCAGAGTTGGGGAGGTGTCTCTCCCAGATCAGACCTTGGCAGAATCCCCCTGACTTATTTTTAAATGCTATTCTTACAAATGGCTAAGTTCTTTTGCATTTGAGTTTGTTTCTGCTTTACTAACCTGTTCTGTTTTTAGATGCACACCCTTTTAAGTAGTACTATCTTCCTATGTACTTTGACACCTGAGCGCACAATGCACTCCTTTTTTAAAAGGGACAATTTTGGTTCTTTTTAATAGTTTATTTTTTTGTATGAAACTGAGAATTGTTTTTGAAGTTCTTTCAAAAAACTGGGATTTTTAACTAGAGCTGCATTGTATTTGTGAATGTATTTGGGTAGACACCTCTGTACTATTTAGTCCTCTTATCCAAAGGTGTATCTTGCATTCTAAGGCCGTTTGCTAACACTTGAAGGCAGGAGGGTTTACAGCGCTAGATAGTACAAATCAATATGAATCCAAATTCAGAAAGACTAAAATATGGGGAAGAAGAAAGAAACTCTTCTTTTTTTATTTGCTTATTTTTTTTATTTCTTGGTAAAATATAGTTTTAAAAATTAGATTTATACTTTACTTTCTTTGAATGTTCCATTCTAGCTGTTCTTAGCTGCTAGATTTTTAGTTTCTTTCAAATAGTTCCATTTCTGAACATTGTTCTTTTTATTTCTACTTGTACTCAGACAGCTATTTTTTCATGTAACTATGTTGTCTTGCATTAGTTCTTCTATGGTGTTGAGAGTAAAAAGCAAACAATTCTGAAATATCTTTCCCCCCACCAAAACAGACATTCATTTGCTTCTCAGTAGTATTTTCCATTTTATAGTTGGGGGGTTTCAACAATTTCACTGTTGTTATTTTCCCTCTGTTCCTTACCATAGAACTAAGAAAAGTACCTTTAATTATAGTATTTGCTCATATGTAGGCTGCATGTTATTTACTGGAATCTGCATTGTCCACAGGCTTGATGTTACAGACCTCCTGTATGCTTTTGTGATTTCCAGTAATTAACAGATAGGAGAACCTCTGTAAGTTGGCCACCCTTGAGACTGTAACAAACTAGTCAATATACAGAGGTGTTTGCCATAAAGAACTGGGTTTCCTATACTGACACCTACATGTGGTGCATGTCCAGTCTATGATGATTAGGCCACCTTAAGGAGGTCAGTGTAGGATGGTGGTCAGCTATGGAAGTTATACTGTTTATGTATCTCCCATCTCACTCTGCTGTTTATGTGGAGGGTTCATCTGCTCTGAGATGACTTTTTCTCGTCCCACTTCCTATATTTTGTGAATGTTTGTAATTTATTCATATATTCAACTTGTGTTCAACTGAGTGTCTATTATTTATAGCAAACATTAGGCTTTGTTCTAGGCATAAAGCTGACATGGTCCTTTCTGTTATTGGACTTAATGCCTATTGAGGAGTGGGAAGGCAGGCAATAATTAATCACTAATTTTATTTAAAAACTATAAAATTGCTTTTAGTGAGTGCTACAAATGAGAGGTACCTGCTACTGTTTGAATTTGTTAAAGGAATAAAAGTGATACGGGAGCTGAAATCCTAAAGATGAGTGGGGGGAGTTATATAGGAAAGGGAAGAGGATTCTAGGCAGAGTGAATAATATATGAAAAGCTCTATGTCAGGAGGAAGCGTGGTGTAGAAAAACCCAGTGACTGGACAGAGACAGAGGGGGAGTGTTAAGTGAGAAGAGGCTGGAGGAGATGGTGGAGCTTAGACCATGGGTGGTTTTATATGCTCTATTAACAGTTTATTTTATTTTATTATAAAGCATTAGAAAACCATTGTTGTGCTTTGGTGGAGAGAGATACTTAATCAGATTTGTTATTTGAGCCAGAATAAGTTCAGAGAGAATGGTCAAAAGGCTTTTATCGTATTCTAGAGTCTAGGCAAAAGGTGATGATGGCCTGTACCTGGGGATGCTTGGTGTGTGTGTGGGAGAGGGGAGTTAGCAAATGTGAGAGACATGTCATGAGTTCAGTGTTGGGCATGTTAACTTTGAGGTGCCTTCAGTACATAGCCAAGAGGAAGGTCGAGTGGATGTATGAATGTGTGGATCTGGAGGTTAACGTTGAGAAGTGTGTTGCAGATAGAAAGTTAAGAGTCCTCTGCATAGAGATAAGTATAGCTGTAGACACTCCAATGAAATTAAGCGTCCTGGGACCAGCCTGGAAGAACTATACCCTTTAGTGTCAGGTAGAGAAGGAGGACCTTGCAGAGGACATGAAGAAGAAAATCAGGATATCACATAAATTGAAGAGTATTTTTTAAGGAGGAGGGAGTGGTAAATAGTGTAAAACTGGTGTCATAAAGTCATATGAGCTGAAGACTGGAAAAGTCTTCCAGTCTCGAATGAGGAAGATGATGAAGAAACCATTGGTGAACTTATAAGGCGCTGTTTGGGTGGTCTTTTGAGTGAGGAAGCCACAGGCCCATCGTGAGGAAGAATTCCCAAAGGCAAGATGTCATTAACATGGAATAAAAGTAAGCGGCACTTCAGGAACTGTGCGGCCAGCACAGCAGCCCCTGGAATCCAGCTGGAGCAGAGCAGACAATCACACAGAGGCCAGGGCTGAGAGCACCCTGGAGCAGTGTCCCAGTTCTGTCCAAGCTTAGTCTCTCTAACTACTCATTCTTAAAGCTGAGTTCCCTAGCATACGGGAATTACGATGTCAAGAATCTGTGTCTTTGTGACATTTGGTCTTCCCTGTCCAGCACTGGTCATGGTTCCTTTCTCAGTTGTCAGTCTTCTGAGTCCTTTCTCTCTTGACATTTTCGTCTCTTTGTTCTTTGCTTCTGTCACCTGTGTGAGGGTGGCAGGCTCACTCTGCCTGTGACTCACTGGCTTAACTTTCTAGAGGTGGGTTTTGTTCTTTAATATTTCTAGTGCTGATTTCTGTTCTGCAATTGTGTTATTAATGTTTTCCTATCTTTTAGCTCTCTATTGACATCTTGTATGCCTCAGCCAGCTGTATTTCCTTTGACCTTCGATGTCAGCCTTTATGATATGAATGTTGTAAGTAGAAGTAAAGTTGATTTTAAAAATTATATATGTATTCCCAGGCACTTTCTAAAAACCAAGTTAAGGAAAAGAGAATAATAAGTTAAAGAATGGAATCCAAAAGCAAAGTAAATGCTTAGTGGTACGTCTAGAATCCTGCACTGTTGCTGTCATTGCTATAACCTGGCCACTTAGGCTTTAAGCAACCCGGTAATCAAAGTGAAGATGGAAAATCATGATTTTTAACAGTTGCCATATCCTGATAGAGAGGCTGGACACAATTGTGGCTAAGAATATAGGTTTGAGTTCTGTTTGTCGCTGCCTGTAGTTGTGTGACATGGGGCAGATTACTTAGCAATTCTGTGTTGATTTCTTCATCTGTAAAATGGAGCTGTTAATAATAGTATCAGCCTATATCATTGGAGATGGGTAAATAAGACATTTCTACTCTTACAGCCTAGTGGGAAATGTAAGATATATAAACAGATAGATACAGTTCAGGATAGAAAATAGGAAATACAGAGTGACATAGGATATTATACAGGTAGAAGAAAGATTTTCTCTAGCTTGTGTGGTAGAAAGAGTAGATGAATCCATCTACAGGAGGTGGTTCATTTTAGTCCAAGTATGTAGGTCGTACAGGATTTAAAGATGGGGAGAGGAAGACTCTAGTTAGAATAAATAAATAACCCGAGCCCAAACAGGGAAGCTAGAAAGCACACACATGTGCACGTATATGTTGCGGAGGGGCCTGGAACGTCAGGTTGCAGAAGGAAGTTGCTGGCCATGAGGCCCTCGTGTGGAGTGTCGTAATTGCCCAGCCTACAGAGCCCAGAGGTGGTATTGCAGGAAAGTGGGAGTCCTTGAAGCCTGGAGGCATGTTGACCATGTAGGCTTTACTACCGCAACCCCAGCAACTAGAGGAAGTGTGAAATCAGAAATGATAGAGATAATACAGAAAAGAAAGTAGATTTGAGAAAAAAATTGTTGGCCTGGGTGTCAGATACCACTTTGAGGTAAGTGTCCTCTTCTTTGTAAAAACACATAAGGTTGCAAAATCTTCAACATGATACAGCAGTCCCTGTCAGCCAGTTAAATGAATTGGTATTTAGTGTCTGTGATCTTACTAAACCTTTGCTTGCCTACTTATAGTTTATCAACATTTGCTCTGTTAAATTTCTTCAAAAATAGGGAAAATCAAGAGACATTTCATACAATTGTATATAAGATTCTGTAGAGAGAAAATTTTTTTTATACTTGCTATTACAAAGTTGCCAGTGCTTTTTCATAACATTGAGAAAGTGTTATTGTTTGTTTTGTAAGAGATGCTGAATTTTCTGTTTGAATTTTTGTTTCTTGCTTATTCTTTAGCTAGTTAATTCCCTACCTTTTGAAATTCCCCTAAGAATTTTAAGAACCTTAAAATTTGGTTAGGTTACAAGTGAAACAGATTTAGTTGGCTAAAGATAATTTCTTATAAATTCTTATTCTTATTTGAAACCGGTGTGGTTGTTATGGCACCACAGACTTTTTTAGTTGTGGATCCAAAGACAGAGGGTCATGTCAGTGGAGAATGAACTGACCTGCTGCTGTTCCTTTTGGTTGTATTTCTTTCTATAAATATTTCTGTCAGCACTCCTTCAATTTTGAAGGGGGAGCTGGGATGAGATGGTAAGGGGTCTGCTTCTTGTGTCTTTGTGGGTATCTTTGAACTATTATGAAAATTGATTTCCAAGTAGAAATTCATCATTATCAGAGTTGTAGATGTATGGCTAAAATATGCCATATATTTTAGAGGCTTCTACTTTTTCTCAATCCATATGTGATTCTCTTTAGTAAAGCGTGTTCCTAATAATTTACTTTCATCTTCCCTAACCTGATACTAGGAGGATTCTATTGGGAATAGTACCTATCTCTACAGCAGCTGTACTAATGCTACACGCCTTAGGCAAGGAGCCACCATATTTCTGCATCTGCCACTGGCCCTGTGTTCCCCACCCCTCATTTTTTGTATCTCCTATTTGTTGGTCAAGTGGGTTATACTTTGAACTTCCCATTTTGCCCTGCGTGCAGCATGCAAACCTGCCTGACCTGTGCCTTGCTGACTCACAGCCTTTGTCTCTCTCTAGCTCGGTTATTCTCCAAATAGCCATAATCATTATGATGATGATGTTGATGATGATGATGATAATAATATCACCTTAAGTTACCAGAGACTTTATACACATCATCTCATTTTATCTTCATAGCGATCTGGTAAGCAGAGTATTGTTATCACTGTCTGACCGATGAGAAGTCAAGTGAATTGCCTGAGTCATTCTGGGTTTCCCTGACTTCTGAGCCCCTACTCCCTTTAGGTTTTGCGAGGAAGGTTTTGGGATCCAGGAACAATTGGCAGAGAGTGAGGGCAAGTTTGGAATGTCCCTGGGGCATGTGCACTTGCCTCTTTATGCCTCTTCATGGGTAGCATGTGCAAATTCAGGGTGGGAAGGAAGGAGAACTGGTGTGAAACATGCAGTAGAAATTTGGGCTGTGATGTCACAAGGTCACCTTTTGGGCTAACAAGTCTATTCTACTCAGATTCCAGTTGGCCATATTGGTTCAACTGCTTTCCACCAGTTGCTGTTTTAGAAATGGATGGGTTTCAACAAACTCTTTATCTGTCATCCTATAAGACAAGCTCTAGAATTCCTGGTAACCGCCAGTTTCTTTTTAACCTGTGGAGCATAGTTTCAACAGTTGGGATTCTCCAAGGAAGAAACATGCCCTTGGCCAACTGAAAGAAGTCCTGCCAGTTGGTGAATGGTGGTAGGGCCTCCGAGACCTGGCTTGCTCATGGCTGCAAAATACATCGTGCAGTCTTTCAGGCATCACAGATGCCAAGTTACTCTCCAACTTATTGGCCAAAATACTTTTGCTTCAATAAACCACGTTAATTTAATATCGTTTATAATGCATCTGCCAGAAATCAAGGAAATCTTATCCATACCCAAATAAAATAGATAATATTTCTTAGTGCTTGCCTTAAAGGAGTTGCATCTACACATATTCTGCCTGGTTCAAAAATGGTTTAAGAGCAGAAACCAAGCCAAGCCCGCCCTGGAAAAAAAAAAATACAAATAAACAAACAAACCACCCAGCACCTGAGTGCTGGATGTGGAGAGAGAGCTAGGAGTGACATCGATTATATAATGCCTTATATTTTTAGAGCACTTTAAAGGTCACAGAGCTATTTCACATACAGCCTGATCTTCCCACAATTCCTTGTGTACATGGATCAGCAGGAGGTCACTGTAAGAGCACATATTAGGAAACTGAGGCTCAGAGGTATAACACCTTTCCTCATTACCAAAGATTAAACTCAGAATTCCGATTTCTTCTGTGATTAAACCTACTGACTTTTCTACCAACTCATGCAGTAAACTTTTGAGTTGGGAAGTGATTGCTTTAGAATTTTTTGTAATTGCATATTCACAGTGCGTCGTAGTGAATCTAGATTCCAAAATGATAAAACTTTTCTCAGCAGCGTTAATATTCAATAATTTTCATAAGACCATTTAAGAAAATGGACTCATTATAGATGATCTTATTGATGCATGAGCTGTGAAAATGAACACTTTTTTAAAGAATTCAGGATTTTGTTTTTCCCAGTATGGATAAAGTAGCCCAGAGCATGATTGAAACACATGAAACTAATTTGTCTGATTAGAAAGAAAAATTTATACTAATCATGAAATTAGGATGGCAGTTTATAATGAAAAGCATTAAATAGAGAATGTAAATGTTATTTCTGTGGTTTATTTAGTATTACATTTTAATGTAAATAGTGTATCCCAAGGAAACTGTGAAATTGATTAATAAATTCACTCTCCTCCAGTGTTAGGCAATGTGAGACGGAGTCAGCCAGGGCCACGGAGAAGCGTTCTCCTGCTCACGGGGCATGGAAGGGCTACCACTTTGGAAACAACAGGTGCATGCAATTTATGTTCAAGCGTAGTTTAAGTATCTTTAATCAGTTGTTTTAAGTCAAACCATATGATGTTCAGACATAGACATTTTTCGTCTCAGTATCAAGCACTTTTCCCTTTTCTCAGTGCTCGTATTAGTAGTACCCAGCTGTGAAACTAGCTTTGCCTTTTTTTACTTAAAAGCAGATAAAATGTTTACAACAGTTACAGTTGATTGCATGGTGGTTAGTTTCACATTTCTCACTCCTTGTCAAGGTGACGGCGGGTCTCTAAAGAATAAATCAGGTTGCCTGACTCTTGTTTTCTACTCAGTTCAGCTATAAATAGGTTAGTTGTTGCATCAAATATCATAGGGTGACCACTCTGTAATACTTTTTTTTATGGAAATAAAGTATTGCTTCATCCCTTTAACTTGGCACAAAATTTGTGAATTGTAAACAAGTACTTCAGAGAGGTTCACATGTAGAGTCTATTACACTTTAGTGCCATTTTATCAAAGATAGAGAGGGTAGTTTTAATGACATGGACCTATATCCTAAGCATATTCCGCAATAATGGAATATGTGGAAGCACTAAGACAAAGTGTCTTAGTGTTTTCCTGATTTCCATTAACATAAAATTAAGAGGTTAAAACCAGATTCTCTCGGGCAACTTAGAGTAGATGGTTTTTCTTACTCCATTCAGAACATTAGAGTTTGGGAGGGCTGAGCACCCTTTGTAGGTACATATGTTTGCTCTCACAGTTCGTGTTGAGCATGTAATTTGTTAATGGGCCTCTTGGTAATTAAGATAGTATATTCATTTCATAACACCTGGTTGTTAGGTGATTGCCTGTGGGAATTACATAAAGAGGAGAAAAAGTACTTGCCATGTTTTTGGCCTGGCTGGTCTGGTGTGGACTACCGCCATGAAGAGCCCCTGTGTTTTGGAGTACAGCTGAGCTACCTCTGTTCCCCTCCTTGATTTATTTATCCGTTGCAATGTGGAGTCTTCCCATGCTCAGAAGGGCTTGTGAGGACTGGGTGTTGTGAGGCCATGCGCATGTGGCAAATGTTGGGTCTTATTTGTTTAATACTGGGTCACAATCAGTTTATAACTTATACTTGAAACAAGGGTATTCCGGTTCAGAACTGTTCCCTGTTGTGTGGAAGTATTTCAATTTTATTCTTTTTCCTATTGCTCTACCTGTTTTCACTCTGGATTGAAATCCAAGAGAAAATAGCCAGCAAAAGCAGGTGACAAATTGATTTATGAGACGCTGGTTGGGTTTCCCCCTGAAATGTGAACAATGAAATGTGAACTTCATCTTTAAATGTATTTACACAGGTTGTCACTGATGAATGCACATTGGTAAAATAACTACAGGAATGTTTTTATCCTGCCACATGTAGTTGAAACGTTTCATAGAAGCTGTAGTTTTCAACATGCACTGAAGACAAGAAGGGTCCACTCTTACAGAGATAGGAAGTGACACGCTGCCTGTGTTGCACAACATTATCAGCTTATTAATAAAAATGTAATAAAGCCCTGTAACTATAATGGGATTGTAGGTGTTATTTGTAATGTTTACAGTGTTAAATTCATTCTTTGCTGAATTAGTTGTGTGTTACAAGGATTGCAAGAAAGCAGAAAATAAATTGGCTATTGGAAAAATAAATTTTTACTTTAATACTGAAAATCACATTGTAAAATTTAAAACATATTCAAAGGCCCATGTTCAGAGCCAGACAATGAAATGCAGCTCTTTGGGGAAGGCAGATAAATTTGAAAGAGAATTGCAAAGGGAAATGCCTGTGAGTTTAAAAACTAAACCAGGACTCCTACAAGTATTAGCAGTTGAGGCATGTGTGTATTCATAGTTGCAGTGTATTTTTTTTCTGAGAAGGCAGCTAATGTTCTGGATAGTAGCAGCCATTCCGTTTACTTTCTGTTTTTAAAATACATGTCAGTACTTAAGTAGGGTAGACAGCAGCACTAATCATATTAAGCACAGTGTCTGAACTCACAGTGAATGCATAATTGATGTATTGTTTTAGAGGACCTATAATATATTAGTCAAGGGCAAGAGCTTCATGCATAGCTTGTTCTGTGAGTAAGGAGAACTATTCCACGGTGCCGTTTGTACCACCAAGGCTAACTCTGCTCACTAAATCTATTTAGTTACACCACTAGTATGAGCCAAAGCCATCAGACAACCTCCATTAAAGTGTTTGCCACAGAGAACTCTCTCTGGGATAGTAAATGCTAATTCAGTGTCAATTAGAAAAATGCCTCTAACAAAACACTACAATTAATAAGGGGTACTTGTGTTGATTCATTGCTGGGATTTTTTTTTTTCTAATTCCTTGTAAGGCTGCATCTTTCATTACTTTCTATTTATTATTTTAAATATGTTTAGCTTGAAGGCACTTTACCGTTTCATCTTTATTTTAAAATGTACCCAAATGTTTACTTCTCCATCAATATCCATTTAAACTCAAGCCATTTCGGTCTCAACTAATTTAAATTCCTTTAGTCAATCCATTGAATAAAAGGTTCAGTATAAACTCTTGAATTACCACATTCAAACACACTTTTAAAAGTTTTTGATTTCTATAATCCTCTTCTTACTTTTAAAGATGTATAATGTATATTTTGAAAATAAATCTGGTTTTAAACAAACATCTTGTTACTACAGCTAATTAACAACTGAAACTGAAACTCTTTGCTTTCTCTTAGCGTTCAGACTTTATGTAGTAGACGGGTTCATGTTTTAGTGTGGTCTTCTATGCTTTCATGCATATACATTTTTTTAAGCTGCCTAACTGAACTGTGTATGTTTACTGGTGACAGTAATCACAGTTTGTCTTTACTATGTTGATGAAAATTATCTTTTGTTATAAGCTCATTGTTACAAGAGTGTTCATGGGTGTGGGAGGGTGTCAGCTAGATGGGAGCATGCAGTGGAGTATGGTATGATGGGGAGAACTTGGTAATGTTCCTTTGACAACTTGGTGTTTTATTTAATATTCTTAAGCTCTTGTGGTATTAGTGTCTATATTTTTCTTGTTTTAGATAATGTTTTACAGTATTTAAGACTTGTGGAGAAATTTTACTTTAAATATTAGTATGAGAATTTATTGAAATATATTAAATCATATTGAGTTGGGCTCTGCCTTATTTTTAACTGTAGAAAAAAATAGATCGTTAGTAACTCTAATTCATGTTTCTTTGAATAATTGGATCATGAATTTGATGCAAAAGACCAAATGTCCTAGGCATCATATTTAATCTTTGAACTATAATCTTGAAAGAAAATAATTTAATTTGACCAAAACTTTGTTATAAATTCTGAATTAGCTTTTAGCTTTTTAAAAGAGTTAATTTTAAGGCAGATGATAGAGAAACTTGTAAATTTAAGCTATTTACTGTCTTCACGAAACCAACCTCTGTATAGTAGGTGTATTTTTTTTTTAATTTAATGTTTAACTAGATTATTTTTTGAAGAATACTTTTCCTATGTTTTCTTCTTGTTACTTCTAAGTAAAGTAAGTAGCATGGAGACATCGTGCAAGAGTTGATACAGCTCCACCATCAGCATATGTTGGCTGTTTGTTATTTTTACCTCAATTTTCTCATATATTTATCGAGTGGGTACAGGGAAGCAGAGGTAAAGTATAGTCTGATATAAAAATCTTCTTAATGATTATAAATAAAGATAAGCAATAGTTTACATTTTCTGTACCTATAGGAATTTTTAAGATGTACAAAAATTCAGGTGTAGTTAATTTGGTCTACTTATTATATTCATGTAACTCAAAGCTAAGAAATGATATTACACTAGTGATTTCTGTTAAATAAAAGTATATGTGTATGTGAATATGCTGTATTGAGAATGTATGCATTTGCCTTGTGTTTAAATTAAGATGTTAATATTGTTACTTTGTCATTCTGTGTTTAAAAACAAATGTAATATTCTTTGTGCATTTAGATGTCCTTCTATTAATTATGTGCTACTGAGAAGCTATTATTTTGCCCTCAAGTATCAAAACCGTCTGGTAACATAGCCACATCAAAGTTAGTACTACCTTTAGAAGAGTTTTTTTTTCTTTTTTCAAAAGTTGCATTTTTAGTAGTAATTTGAATCTTTAAGCGTGTGTGTATATGTGTGTGTGCGGTTTTTAAATTACAGCATAGAAAACTTGAAGGCCTAGCCAGTACCTCAAATTTATTGCAGATGCTGTATATAAATCTGATTTATCTTTTTTTCTTTGGCAGTGTAGACATTTTGCTTAATTTTACTCTTTCTGGTGCCTCAAATAGTTTAATAAGCAAATTTTACTGAACTAAATTCAATGAAAAACAAACTACCATATGCACACACATGAAAGGAGTATAGAATTATTTCATTTTTATCTACATTTTAATGGTGTAATCTTGAACATTGCATTTTCAACTCCAATCTGTTTTTTTTATTTTTTTTCTGGTTTGTCTCAGCATTGTACATCATTAGAAAGAAACAATGCTTCTTTGACAAGAAGTTCTCTCTGTACCCATCAATAAAAAATACTAAATATCAGACATGTATTTTATTGTTATGACTTGATTATATTACCTGTATTCTTTTTATTCTCTTTTATATTTCTGGACAGAAAATAACTATTCTCAAATATTCAGTTGGTCATAATCTATTAAAATTTAGTGCTGAGGATGCTAATTTTCTAGAATTCTCCCAGTAGAGCATGTGTATAGTAGGGTTTCTATAATTATTTTGCATGTGTGAGTCCTCATAAAAATGATTTCACCTAAAATATTTAGATAATTAAATAAAAAGGGTGTTGGAGGAGGGGAGCAGAGTGCTTCAGCGGGGAGAAGTTAAATATATTATGGGTGGATTTACGGTTGTACAGCTGGACTGAGTTATAGTGGGACCATAGGGCCTAAACAAAGATTCAACTTTAAGTAGAGCATATCTAAAGGTACATTTCTAAAATCAGTATTTCTACAATTATGTTTTTAAACACCCATTTTGCATCAGTTAAAAAAAAAAATCTTCCTCTTTCGATTTCAGATATGGCTAGGTACATTATGATTAAATTTTAGTTCACAGAAATGCACTTTCTTTTCTTTGATGCAATAGCCCTCTGTATTTCAAAATATCTGTGTATAAATATATCAGTGTATACATAATGTAACCTTTCTGCAGTTGACAAGCCCCTTACCACTAAGAACTGTTTATTCAAGCTCTCAGTTTCTCCTCTTGAATTCCATTGTTTGATTTCCAGTTATACACACAGTATCTGAGTCAGTTAAAACTTCTGGTGGCATTTGTGTCTTTCGTAATCTTCACCAGGATCATATTCTTAGTGCTTCTGTAGTAGAGCTATTTTTATTTAGGCGTCTATGGATAAATCAGCTCTTTCAGCCTTCTATGTTTTTGTTTGCTTTTACTCTGTTTCCTTAAGGCCCCTGGAGATAAGTCCTCATAATCATTCTCTTCACTGTGCTGCACGCGCTGTAAGCTGTATGTTCCGTTAGCAAAAGACAGGGCGGTGAGGGGGATGCAGGCTGTGTGTGCTCAACAAAAGCAGATCTTTCTACCTCGAAAGGCCAACTTCAGCAGAGCTGTGCTAGCAAAAGGATGGGAGGACTCTGGGTAAAATAAGGTGTATATGGTTGTTGCTTTTGTTTCTACTTATTGAGGAATCAGATTATAAGCCAATTTCTCCTTTTCCAGCCTACGGCGTCAGTCTATCTAGGAAACACTACAGTCACGTGTTAAGAAATCCACGTAAATAAGCTTGTGACGCTCCTCAATCCCTGGTGTATACACCAGTGAGCCCCATACGTCTTCTTTCCTCTCTCTTCTCCTGAGGGAATATAGTGAAGGGGCTGAAGCCAGTGCCAGCCAGAAGTGTCAAAAAAATCAAAGAAGTAAAATCCTTTGGACATAAATGGGGAGTTTTCCGTCTCTAATTCAGTTATACTAGAGAAATGAGTATCTTATGAGTAATCGTATTTTGGTTCCCTCAGAATAATTCTAACTAGGAAAACATCACTCTCATATTTGTGAAATATTTTTACAACTAAAAACACTAGATACCTGGTTGTTAGGTAATTCTGCTTCTTTAAGATGAAATCTGAGTGGTGTCTGTCCGTGATTGGAGGATTTGAAGCCCATCGTTGACTCAGAAGTATAGCTTCATAGACAATCAGAGATACCCAGGAACTTGTGGTAGAGTTATTTCTAACAGATAGAAGCTCACGTAATAATGTGCTGGTTAAAATCACCTTTTAAGATAGAACAGGCCTGAAATCAAATTCCAACTCTGCTTACTAGGTGTGCTGCTTGGATATTACTTCATCTTGTTAGCCGCAGCTTTTTAATATATAAACTGAGGAATTTTTTTCTAAGAATTAAATTAGATCTGTTAATTTTTACATGTTCTCCTTTGACATCACCTTCATCACCATTTTTGTTTTCCTGGCTGCTGTCTCTGCCCTGTGCGTGTTTGCAACGATCTTCCTCACTGCCACCCTCACTCATCTTTGCTGCTTTCCAAATTTTTGTATTCTCTACCTTTTCCTCCTTTTTGCTTCTTCTCCACTGCACAGCACCATCATCTCTTGTAAAGTCCTTTTGAGATTCCTCCAGAACCTGTGTCTCTTCAAACACTGTTTAAAAACCCACGAGTTAGTCTGTGTGTGAGAGACCCTCACGCAGTTGCTGTTTGTGGTTGTGCCTTCATTAAACATTAGCTCCTGGGTTAGACACCGAGCTCACCACTGTATCCCTGGCAGCATGTCATAATTATGCTTTATAAAATTCTTCTACAATAAGTGAAATGAATGCTTGAATTTTTATTGTGAAGTGTGGTTTGGATATATTCAAGTCATTTAAATGAATGGCCAACTGGTCATCTGTGTACATCGGAGTTTATTGAAGAGGAAGTCAAAGGACATTTCTAAGTGGTTATTATAAATTAGAAGAATAACCAGAAAGCTGGTTAAGAGAAACCAAAAAGTGATTGTTTAAATACATTGTGACGCACCCACTGAGACAGTGCTGTGTTGCCATTGCAGTTGATGAAAGGGATATAGATTTATATGGTGTACACGCACATATGTATATACACACACACAGACACACGTATATATGTATCTCCTTTTCTACAGAAATTATGCTCATTATACAAGTTTATTAAGTGAAAGAGCATGGTAGAAAGTGGTATATATGAAGCTCTTGATCCAGAATGTTAACTTTTTATATGAGTATAAGCACTGTGGCTTATCTTTTATTTTTTCTTCATTTTTCTGTATTTCTGTATTTTATTATCAGAAAACAAAGAGAAAAACTTTTTTAAAACCTAAGAAAAAGGTTTTATAGACTAAATAGTATGTAAGCAGATTGACTTACCTATAGTAAAAGGAGTTCCGAATACCCCCACCAAGCTTAAGATTATCATCAAAGCCTTAATTATAGTTTCAAATTAAGCACAAAATCCAGTGATGTATTTCTGGAATTTTCCCAGTGTTTTAAAATTTTGACTGTTCCCTTTGCAATCAAATACACTGTCTCCCAGCTTCATCTATATATAATAAAAGCTGAACAGCCCGAGCTCTTAGTGCACATTCTCCTTTTCAGTGTTTCTGATAACTATTACCTACGCTTTCACTTTTACATTTTCCATTTTCTTTGTAAATTCAAGAGCAGACTCAATAAAATATTTAAATTCACTAATACTTGTCATTAAGATAAAAATTGCAGTGCTCCTAAACTTAGATGTATTGAGGTAGAAATACCAATTTGTAATAGTTCAGATGTTTTATCCACTGATATGCAAAAGCTAGAACTTTTATCACAGAAGACCATTTAAGGCTATTTAAAATGCGTAACGCACAAGAAGGAACTTATAGAAGTTGAAGACTATGAAATTAGAAGAGTGAGTTCATAAGACTGTTCTACCAACTTCTCAGTATCCTGACATAGTCCACTTTAAACACAGGGCAAAGTCTGTGTGCAAGGCTGATAGCAATGGGTACTTGGTAGACAGCTGCTACCCCGAGGAGTCTCTGGATTTCTTGGATTTCCAGAGCAGTGATGGCAGCAAGGGCCCCTCCTGATTGGTCCCAGGCTCATGCTGCAGTGGTGTTTGTTAGAAATTTTGAATTGTCCCTATCTATCAGTTAGATGCAGTCTTTTTAGCAAATTTGATCTGAGTTTTATGCAACTAAATCTCATGTAGAAAATCTAAAAGCAACAAAGTAAGATACAATACGCAGAAAAAGTGGCAAAACCTATTCATATCATTTACCTAGGTTTTTTTTAAAAATACACCTAAGAAAAATCTTTCAAAGTGATATGTGAAAGCATTGTATAAGCTGTGAAATGCTATTTAAATTGAACTTCTTAAGTCTGTGAAGCTGAGAGATTTAAAATGTTTGAGGAGAGTAAGTTGATTGCATCATGATGGTTGCAGAGGTGTGGGATAAGAATAGCAGTCTTTCACTGAGCACTCAGTATATGCCAGACACAGATGCTTTCCTACCTGCCTTTTTAATCCTTACGACAAATTTAGGAGGCAGATGTTATTATCCTGTATAGACCAGTGAAACAAATGAAATGCAAAAAGCCCCTGCCTGCGCTTGTGTTTTCTCTCTGTTCCCAGGCAGAATTCGCATACGTAAAAAAGCCTCTGCCTCTTTGACTTTTCTCCTCTTGGGAAACGAGGGAGATGTTGACACCACCCCCTTTGTCTGCCACAATCCCTTAGCAGAAATCAAAGGAGTAGGAAAATACAGGTTCCAGTTCTCACCTAACATTTGCACTGAGGAAGGTTAGTCCCCTAAGAGGTGATTTGTTGTGGCCCTGGCTTTGCATGCTGAAATCATTTTAGATGACTGAATATGACTGAATGTTCACATCTCCTCACACATATACTGGGTGGAGCAAATAAAATAGGTCAAAAACTAGGCAAACAATCCATTTTAAATAGTCTAATGGCAATAATTCAGAAAGCAGGATTAGAAAATATTATGAGATAGACAGATTTTTTTTACCCTTAAATTATTTTTCTAGCCTGTATTGTTGCCATGGGATAACAGTAAATACATAAGTGTTTTGAGACTGAAAAAAGTCACTGTAATAATTGTAGGAAATTCTGAAACCTCAATAAATAGATTTTTGACAAAGTTCTTTTTACTCAAAAGATTTTCTGACAAAAATATTGTGGGATTAAATTATAAAAAAACCAGGTTGTTTCTGGGAAGATTTCCTACTAACTAGACCTTTCCTTAAGTAATATGTACATATTCATCATTTGTATCTATGTTAAAAATACTTAAATTCACTTTTATAGGGGTTTTATTTTCTTAAATATTTCTATGTTCTACATTAGAGTTTAATCATGAACCATATACCACATCATTCTTCATCCACACATCATGAAATCATTGTAGATGAGGTGAGGAGATAAAGTAATTGGATTAGAAATGGGTGGTTTAAGTTTACACCATTTTATTATATCAGGAATTTTTGATATTTGAGATGTTGCTTTCCACAACTGTGTGATCACATGTGCCTAAGACATGTATCTCACACAGACACAATACCAGGTTCTATAAGTTTGTTACATTCAGAAGAAGGGTAAGTATGGAAGTAAAACTACTGATCTATCAATTTATGCAGTATGGAGGTATGATCCTTGTATTGCTAAATATGCCTCTGTTTTCTGTCATTGGGTTTCTAAGCATTTTTTAATGAATGGTGCTGGCAGTACATCAGCATAAACATTTATAGTTTTTTAAGTTTTCTATTCATATGTATTTCCATTATCTTAAAAAAATAAAATTTTATGTATTTTTTTCAGGCTTGCAAATATGTTTCCCCATCCCAGAATATTTTTTATGTAGTGTTAAAAATTTTCTGTAGGATGTATTCATAGTTTAACATCTAACCTATTAAATTATTTAAAGGGGTAAAGGAATCTGTTGATAGCCTTAAGAAATGTGTATATCAAAGAATAATTTTGGTCATGTTTTTGCTTTTTCTGTGTTTATTTCAATGCCAAATCATAGTTGAAGAATATTTTTATTTAAAGAAAAATAATTAAAGTATTAAGGAAAAATTATGCATTGTAACTGTAGAAATTAAATGTTAAAAGAATTATGTTATTAGAGCATGAGACATTCTTATTTTACTTTAGTTCATTTTAGATTTATTTAATTCCTAAGGGAAATTTTAGGAATTTCTATCAATTCGGAAATTTTGTTGAAATTTTTAACTTAAAAACTTATAATGTGGTAACACATAACTTATTTGTAGAGATGATTTGTAGTGTTTGCAATGTTCTTTACAAAGGAACTGGTTAAATCTTAGGTTAATGTTGATTTGATAAAATACTTCCAAATTTTCCCCAAATTTATTAAAAATAAGCCAAAATTATTAAAATAAGCCAGTGATTTTTTTTTTGTTAGAAATAACATAGTAAAACTTACCTTTGGATTTTAGTAAGACTTTATGTTCATTTAGTTAGATTGGGCTATAGTTTATTTTTAATTTTTTTATATAGTTTATTTTTATACTTTCTATGAAAACACAAAATCAAAATGTAGTAACTGATTGTATTTTATATAATAATTTACTACAATGTAGTAACTGATTGTATTTTATATAATAATTTTACATTTTATATAAAATGTAGTAACTGATTGTATTTTACAAGTATATATACATAAACAAAGAAATTGTTAATAAAATGATTTCATGAGTCATACACTAAAGAAATCTTTGAAACAACCGCTGGTTGTCTATTAATCTGCATTGTTGTAGCTACAGTTAAATTATACTAATTTAGACTAATTGGATTTGTGAACATTAAAATTATAGAATATTTCTGAAGAAATCCAATATTGTTATTTTTAAAAACTAAATTAGAATAATTAAGTTTTTGAAGATTTCTTATTGTTAAGAGTAATCTTTGAATGTGAATATAGTGTCTTTTCACATAACCCTTAGCAGCTAGTAGTATAATTAGTGGAATCAGCAAACATGATTTGTGATCATATTTTGTGTATGATATGAGGAACTTGATAAAATATACTTGAAGATCTTGAAGATACTTGAAACAGTTGATTATCAAGTACCAGCACCATTTAGTGTTAAAGTTATGAAATGCGTACTTAGTTTACTTAGAGTAAACCTGTTGGCTAAAGGAAGGTCACATCCATCCTTATTCCAGCATGGATGGTGAGCTAAAGTAATTCCTAAATTCATAATAGTTTTATAGTAATAGAGATTAAGGAAACATTTTTTCTTTAAAAATAGCCTTAAATTCAGATTTTTCACTAGTTCAAGTGTAATTTTAATTAGTGAGGTTTTAGTCTGCATTGACTGACTTTATGGGGCATAAGTGATACTGTATGTTACCATATAGAAATTCTTTTATTTTATAAAATATGTGTAAGATCATAGATGATGAATGTCTTGACATTTTACAGAGATTATAGCCCAATCTCAAAACACTTTGAGTCAGTGTTTTGCACTCTTTGGGTTTTTCTTTGCTTTCGTGTTAAACAATTTCTTTTTATACTGAAATATTAATAATAATTTTTAGTTATTGTAATTAAAAGGCTTCATGATGTAGACTCCATAATATCTTCAAATTCAACAAGTGTTAGTGCCTAAAGAAAAAGGGAATGATTCTTCACAATCCATTACGTATTGATCTTTAAGGCATATAGTTTTAAAAGTTTTACCTAGTCTCCTATTCATGACCTTTAGGAATGTTATTAATGCTTTACGTGCTTGTTAAAGTATTCTTAGAGAGTCTGAGAAGAGAAAAAATACAAAATTATCTTCTCTTTGGCTTTTTATCAAGAAATCTGGTAAACAATTTATGTATTAGAAAATGTTTGTTTTCTGGAAGGAATTAACTGGATCTTAGAAGTCTTTTAGTGGTTGTTCACGTTGGGAGATGAACAGCATTTGCCTGTGTCAGATAGAGTTTCTGAGCACAGAGTAACTCTGTGAGACACCTGATTTTGCTTTGTATGTGCGACACGGATATTTTCACTTCCAAAAAGGGATAGCAAGCACGTAAAAGGAGCTTAAACCTGTTCCCAGAGAATATATGTAGTGTAATGCACTACTGGTAAGGGGCTTAAAATTAACTAGCTTAATAAACTAAAAACCAGCAGAAACTGTTTGCTGTTTAACTTCACTACAAGAAAGTGTGCCATCCAAAGCAGCATTTCTTTGACATGGATAAATTGAATGCTCTTGGGAGTTTTTTAAATTGAACTCTTTAGAAATCATCATAGATTCACATGTATGTAGTAGTTGTAATAACTAATATAGCGATATGGCCTGTACCATTTACCCGGTTTCCCCCGGTGGTTTAACATCTTACAGAACTATAGTGCAATATTGCAACCAGGATATTGACTGTGTGTTTTAAAAATGTTTTGAGCCTAAATGAATAATAGCACTATTTTTTTCTTTTATTCTGAATAAAGGACAATAGTATATAACTATGCATATAAAATTACCTTTAAAATTAACCTAATAAATATGTGAGAGATTTCTGTTCTTGTGTGAGTGCAAAGATTCATACTGAAAAGCTGTTTGTTTTTAAATAGGTAAAATCTTATAAATTTTATATGGAGCGCAGCTTAGTTTATTGGTTCTGTTGACAGAATTTATTTTAATCTTTTTCTTTATCGGAGTAGTGGACAAATGTTAAATTGAAATCTTTGAATAATTTTGGTAATTAACCAATGTTTACATGTTAAAATTTCATTGGAACTAATGCAGCTGTTTTGTTGGGAACGGAAATATGTTTAGTATTAGTTTAGCAAACATGTTACTGATTCTAGATATTAGATTAGCAGTTCTCGAATTTTTATGTATATAAGGAATCTTATAGAGAGCTGATTAAAAATGCAAACCCCTGTCTCCACTCCTAGATGTTCTACTTTGAAAGGTCAGGGGTGAGGCCCTGAGATCTGCATTTGTAATTAAGCACTCCAAAGGATTCTGAAGAGATGCTGCCTGAACTGTGCTTTGAGAAACACTCCTTAGATGTTAAGGCTTCCTATTGGTGTATTACAAAAGCAATAGAATTTTGGTATGATTCTCTGAATATATATAAGAACATTTTTGTTCTCCAGATTTTTGTTCAAATATGGAATCACTAGTTTTGATAGTCAGACAGCCTATGTTTTGGAATTTTTAGATTTGAACATTATGATTTAGTAACACCTGTGTTCTTCAGTTGAACTCTTTTTCAGACCCATGACCAGGAACTCAGGAGAAACAACCGAATTTAGCACTAAAGAATTTGTAGTAGAGATTGAGCATACATCTGTCGATGAGTATATTTAATCAAATAGCTGGTTTGAGTTTATTTTCCCTTCAAGCTGTTTTAATTTCCATTGTAAGTAATGACAAAAGAAATTGAAAGTAGTAAGTTAGGATTAAAGATAAAAATAGAGAAAAGAGAACATCGGCATAGAACAAAACAAGAAAATGTAAAGATGATTTATTTTTAAAAGCTCAGGAGTTTGAGCAATTAAATGTGAAGCACCCTTCAATGTGTGCTTGTTTTCTTGATAGGTACATGTCAAAACTTGTAATAAATCTCTGACCTCAAAATACATTTCGATGCTAGAGGTTTGTAAAAAGTCATCTTGTTTATAAGCTTGGCAGAAGTATTCCACTTTGCCACTCAGTGTTAGAAACTAGTTACAGTATAGTGAAAGGTGGCAGAGAAAGATGTGTAAGATTTTAGTCTATTCATAAAGATTATTTGCATGTGCTGATTGCCTCATTTAAAAAAATCAATACTTTGTTGTTCTAAAATTTTTTAAAGTAAAGTTACAGGATTTAGTTTAAATCTGATATTGAAGTCTTTTTGGTTATTTGTTTATACTTTTCATTTACAATTGTTTGAATTTCAGTTTACTTAGGTTGTGTGAAGTGTATATTTGTGTGTATGTGTGTGTGTGTATGTTTAATGAATGAGAGGCTGTGTGAGATGGTGGACAATTAAATGGGTAAAGACATTTGTAGGGTTTTTTTTGTTTTTAATTATTTTACCCAGAGTTGATGAGGATGCTGGAGGGCATAGTTTGTCACTGCTGATGAGACTATAAATTGAGATTATTTTTTGGGAAGGAAATTTTTGAAGTATGATTTAAAATTCATAAAAATGTACATTTCCCTTCATTCCAGCAGTTCCATCTCTGAAAACTTTTTGTACATAAATTGTCAATGTACATACAGATATTTTTATACATTGTAAATATATTAGACATAAATTTAACATACAAAAACGGTCTCAGAGTAAATTGTTTTAACCATATAATGCAATACTATACAATATTGTAAAAATCACATTTTCTAATAATATTTAATGACATGAGAAGTTTGTGAGTTTTAAATGAAATAATATTAGAATATAGTAATAGTTTGATAGTATATGTATGTCTGAGGGGTAGGACCCATCTCTTTTTAAAACACTGAGCAGGGGTGGAGAGAATAAAAATAATTCTCCTTGTGAGAGTTATTATATATTTAATTTTTCAATACAGAAAATTTTAAAGGTAATATTCTTGAAAGAATGTGATTAGAATTTCCTACTCATGATCATAGCTTTAAGAACTATCTAAAACAAACCTCTTCAAAATAATAAACAAGTAAATGGAAGAAAAATAAATAGTATTAATGTGGACTAGAAGTGCTACTAGGTGGTGTTTCAGAAGGGCAGGAGGACTTGAGTCCTGACATTCAGGGTAGGGAATCCCTTGGTTCAGAACTGAGAGATGATTGTTATTTCCACTTGTCAAAGGTAATTTATATGGCTAGGTTAATCTGCATGTCCTTCAGTAAATTACCTGAATTCCTAGCTTTTCTTTCTGTGTGGATTTAGATCAGTATTCAGATAGAGTTTTCTGATTGTAACGGAGCTCTTAATTCCAAACTGTTCTGGAATGTCAGAAGCAATTGAACTTCTTTAACATATTTCTACAACCTAGCAATCTTACTAAAGTAAACCATTTTATAATCCTCTGATTCCTGTTCTTTTAAATGTTTCATAAAGTGCTAGTCATTAAAGGGACACATGTAAATAAAACTCCCTTACAGAGGGAATGGCATCACTCAGCCGTAGTATAGCTCTTGTTTTATAGCTGTTGATCAGTTATAGCTCTTGAGAGCGTTGTTTTATAGCCCTTGATCAGTCTTTTTTAACACATACACACAGACAGACATTATACCATATATGACATGTCATAATCTGACTTATGATCTTCCTAGGTTATTAAATATTGTTTGCTTTTAAGGGGCTTTCAAAATATTACATATTGTACCCTTTTATGGATAAAGGAAAATTTGCATTAACCAAACCCATATTATTAGACGTTGAAATGTCTGCTATTTTATAAGTGGTTTTTCTATAGGTAAGCATACTACAGGGAGTCCCAAAAGTCACCATGTACTGGGAAGATGGGAAACTGTAGCTAAATATGCCTTTATTTACAAAATATTCATTACAAAATTTGTAAAATATTTACAAAACAAAACTTTTTTCTTTTTGAAAGGAATAAAATCATTTGGAATATTCTCTCCATAGTATCCTCCTAATGGTAACTGCTATACTGGGGCAAGAGTTTTATTTTTGAAGTTTACATTTCTTACTTATGAAGGGTTGGCCCTCTCAGTCCAGAATTTTGCCAACCAAAAGTTCTCAGGTATCCTGTTCCCCAGTGCTTGGTGGGACAAATTTCTCAGTATCAAGAATCATAATCTGTCCTTTCTGTAAATTTATTATTGGCAGTTATTATTTTCATTTCTGTGGATCTTGTTTTACTGCCTCTTATTATTTCCTGAGCTGGACCCTGAGCTGAAGTCCCAGGGTCTTTGTCTTATTCGGCCCAATTATGTCCTCTTCCCACCCATTGCCTCTTGCTCACATGTAGTGTGTGTTATGGTGATAGGGTAATGATGAAGCAGAGAACGTAGTGATATCAGACTGCCTGGGATGCCGTCCAAGCCAGGTGACCTCATCCATTTACCTTACTTGTCTGGGCTTTAGTTTCCTTATCTTTAAAATGATGATAAAGTTAATACCTCCTGAACAGGGCTTCAGTGAGGGTTATATGAGAAAATGTACAAAAAAATAGATCCATGCATTGCTATAGCCTTATCAGTATAAAAAGGGCACTGGTATGCTATATTTTGCTTGTCAGTTACATTCATTCAGTTACTAAACTACAGATTTCCAACTGCTGTAATAAAATTTTGAATCGTTATTATAAAAGGCTAAAATTTTAATTAATTTTCATAATATTTGCTAGTATCTGTCTAATATATGTTTGTTCATAGTAAAATTGCCAGTTGACTTTTAGCAAATATATTTCTTTAATCAGTAAATTCATAACTAAGAAGCTATGCTATTTTGCTATTTTTCAAGTAGAAAACTGATAAAAATGAAAGGTTTTATAATTTTATTGTTAAAATTTTCATAAGAAAGTTTCAAATTAATAGCTGGGCGTTGTGGTGGGCACCTGTAGTCCTAGCTACTGGGAGGCTGAGGCAAGAGAATCGCTTAAGCTCAGGAGTTTGAGGTTGCTGTGAGCTGTGACATGACAGCACTCTATCAAGGGCAACAGCTTGAGACTCTGTCTCAAAAAAAAAAAACAAAGGAAGTTTCAAATTCAATAATCAAGCTACATCTTTTCCCACCTAAATAAGTAAGTGCGGTTCTTTGGCAACAAAATAAAACAAATAGGTATAGAAGTTGCATATTCATTATAAGATTTCACATTTAGGTATTTCACTCGTTCGTTACAGATTCAAGTGAAAACATTGCAGCTGTGCATGCCTAAAGCCTGGACTTAGAGGGATTCCCCGCCACCCCCACCTCCTGTACTCCTGTATCAGAAACTGTTGCAGCTTGTGCTGTACTAGATGTCTGTAACTTCTTGAACAAGTTAGAGGGTGCTGTAACAGTAATAAACATAAAACGAAAATTCTGAATAATGTAGGCATGCAGAACTGCAGCTATCCATAAACAAAGCCCTAGAGAATGCCATTTGCTGAAGAGCTCTTAACCACGTGGAGATCATTTCTAGCAGACGCATCTTCTGTAAGTTTGTCAGAGTCACATCTTTACGAAGACCTTCCCCCCTTAGACCAACCTTCAAAAGAGTTTGTGATGAAAATTTTATACTTTTAATATGTTTTGGAAAGCTTAAAAATATTTATTGTGGTCTGAAAAGTGTAATGTAACATTTGATATTTTAAAAACATTTCCAAACTATGTGCAAATCTTTTTTTAAAGCATGGAGCCACTTCTATCTGTATTTATTCTTTCTGTTTATGATTTGCCTCCTTTTTATTACAATAAAAGAAAGTTTTGGAAAGAGAACAAAAACTATAGTCCTACCACTCTGAAACAAATAATAAACTACAAATTGCAATATTAATATTTGAAGCATTTTTCCTTATTAATTAGAATCACCTTACTTGTCATGTTTAATAAATGACTAACACTCCCTTTCATTTAATCACATTCTGACTATTCCTTAACATTCCTTCTAATTTTACCTGTTAAAAGCAATACTTCAGTAGACATTTTTTCTATTTGACGTGTTATTTTCTTCTCTACTTCTGTACTATTTTGTGAATATGTAGTTTCAGCAGTGGAATTTATTAGAAATAAACTAAATTCATTTATTAGAGGTCGTATTTTCTTTCATGAGAACATTTTCCATTTTTATTTGTAAATGATTAAAACAATGTGTTCTTCCTTTCATACTCCTATTTATGTTTTTGTTTTTAATTGTGAGGATTTTATATTCATATTAATAATCTTATTGACCTGTTGTTAGGCAAAATAAAATTTAGATTATTCAATATCATGTAATATATATGATCATTAATCTTCAGCCAGTAATCTTGAGTGAGCCTGTTCTTCATTTAGTTGCAGTGTTGCTACTGACTTCTTGGTTGCAAAGCTTTCAGAATCCTAATTTGTATTTATACTTTTTTAAAAAAAAATATTTTAACAGAATTAATGTCATCACATTATGGTAAAAGATGATGAAAATTATTCCTCAAATATATTTAGTTATTAGAGCTGTCATATGAAAGAATTTATTAGTATCAACTAGGTTATGCTTTATTGCTATCACTTATGCATTCTTTCAAAAGTTCATACATCACGCTCAGCACCTGTAGCTCAGTGACTAAGGCACCAGCCACATACACCGGCGCTGGCGGGTTTTAATCCATCCCGGACCTGCGAAAAAACATTGACAACTACAACCAGAAGATAGCCGGGTGTTGTGGCGGGTGCCTGCAGTCCCAGCTACTTGGGAGGCAGAGGCAAGAGAATAGCTTAAGCCCAAGAGTTTGAGGTTGCTGTGAGCTGTGACGCCATGGCATTCTACCCAGGGCACCAGCTTGAGACTCTGTCTCAAAAAGAAAAAAATTCATACATCAATATTGTTTAGGACTTTTTAGCCTGATTGTAAGTTATAATGTTAATTTATCTATCTGTTTTAGATCACATTTATCTGAAACAGGTTCAAAATTATTATTAAAGGTCAGTGTACAAAGTCCCCTTCCATGTGACTTGTCTCGTTTGTGTTGTGCCTGTAAAGACTACCTTTTATAAGAATGGGGAACAGGAGTATTTCAGGCTAGTCTCATTGTGGATTAAAAGTCATTGTAAACTAGGTAAGCAAAACTAAATGTAGTAATTGTTAATGTAGGATTGTATTAAATTAAGAATTATGGTTCATTAGACACATTTAAAGTGAAATATCTGATTGGAGATGTATTCACAGAAGTTTTGACATGTTTTATGTATAGAATTTGACTTCAGGTGTTGCTCAGAATTTCTCCTGGGATTAGTGTTCTGCTGTTTGTTATTTTACACACTCATTGCTAACATCAAGACTTTCATCTGCTGTTTTCACTGCCTCCTCTCGCCATAAGGGGTTAAATCATTTCTGTTAGAAAACCCACCTTCGCACTATTCTAACTCCTAATATTCAAAACTCAAAAGAAGTCTAATTAATTAAAAGAAAACCTTTTCTGTTTGGAAGTATTTTATTAAGGCATTAACACTGCCTCATGCTTGTCATAAAATTGGATTTATACTTTACACAGATATTGTGCAGACATGGAAAATCATATGTATTCCCTATAGTCTAAGAATATATAAATGTGACACAGACAGGAACGTAGATACATAATCTATTGTGATTCTCTTAATATTAGGAGTTGATGACCAAATGCCATTTGTCTAAGCTGCATAATTATACTAATAAAATCAGTTAGTATAATTTATAGGCATTTAAAAATGTTTGCCTGCTTTCTGGGCTTAAGTTGGCATTTGACAAAATAATTAGAAACAAATTCCCTTTATGTTATTTTTAATTAGTTATATTAAAACTCTTTTTCATTTAAAGTATCACTGAAATACTGAAAATGAATCTTTGAGTTTTGTTTTCTTTCTAGAAACTCCTAATAATTTTGAAGTTTTATCCACATGTCTTTGAAAAGTAACCATTTCTTCACAGTGTGCTGTTAACAGGAGACTGAAACTATTTTGCATCAAAAGGTTTTCTTCCATAGGTTGAGCACTCTTATTTCTGGATCATCCTGTAAGGTGCTCGCGAGGTGCACACAGACCGCTTTCAGAACACAGAGACTATGCTTGTGACACACTGCAGGCTTTTGTTTGGGTTCTCACGAAAGAAGCCATGTACTTAAATTGTTGACGGTCCTGGGAAATTACCCAATGTCCTGTCCACTGGGCACAACAGATGTCTTGTCCTGTTATAAGAATTTTCAGCCTTTTTACATCTTTCAGCAAAGGAACTTTAGGCCCCTCTCTCATGTGGATGATCCATCTCTACACTTAACATATATATTCTGAACATATCAGACACAGAATTAAGATATTGCCAGTAATAAAGCTGAAAGAAAAGCAGTGAGAATATAGGAACCAGAACAGGGGTAAACAATTTCCAATTAACAGCTGCCATACATTCATTGCCTTTGCTTTCTTAAGACCTCTTTGAAAGTGTTGAAATTGCCCCAGTGTATTTCTTGCATTGTTTTTTATTCTTGAATGCAAGAGTTATTATTTTTATAATTATTTTTAATTATTTTAATGGAATAGTGATTGTTTTTCAACTTCCCATTTTTTCCTGCTTAAATTCATAAAACACATTTTATAATATACTTGCTCGAATATATACTGTTAAACATAAATATTTTTTAAAAGTAATTTTGAAATAGTTTTAGGGAATTGGTAAGAAATAGTTGAGGATTGTGGCGAAAATAAGCAGTAGAGAAATTTTACTTGGGTAGAAATTCACTGTGCCACCACTGCAGCACCTCTGAGGTGGAAAGAGCAGAATACAGAGTGGGAAGTTGGTATCTCCTTACAAACCAAACCACTGCCCTGTTCAGTTGTGTAGGATCTGAAATTCAGAAATAAACTATAATCTCAGAAAAAAAATATAAATCTTTCAACGTGCTGTTGAACATACAGCACATGTAACTACTGTTTAAAGGTGTGTGTTACAGTTTCTGATAAACAAAATGAATGAGACACAGAATGAATGAGGCTTATATTTTCCACTCCCCCACCGTCTGCTTTTTGTTTTCACCTTCCCTTTGTCTCTGTGTATGGAATAATGCTTTTGCAGCAATTAACCCAACAGGTGCCAGGAGAGCTGAGGCAGGCTGGCTTTGTGCCCACATGTGTACTGGGAGATACTCTGTCACTCTGGTGTATGGCTGCGTCCTTCATAAGGAAGGGGTAACCCCGTTGAAATACATCTGCAACTCCTGAGGGATTAAGTGTGTTTCCTTTGCTTTATAGTTGGGAATTTTACAGTTTCTTTGTTTGGGAGGTCTCAGGTTCCTAATGGTTTCTCTGTCCCCCACCCCTCTGCATGTGACCAGATGTATTCTGCAGAAGTATTTGAACCTTGGTAGATTTGCCAGTTTCATTGAGCAGCATGTGGTATAATCTTTTCTTTTTGCGTATCTCATCCTTTTGCTATGGCGTCCTACATAAAGATGATTTTTCTTAAGTCTTGCCTTCTAAAAATGTCCATCTTCTGTAACAGCATTTAAATTCTATGGTGTTTTGGGGAGCTGATTCTGAGTTCAAACTGTTGTTATATTATTTTATCATTGTTAATGTCAGTAAGCGTGCCCATTTTGTGTTTTAGTTGTGCAGGGGTCTGCAAGGATTTATTAGCTAGGGTAGTTTTCCATCTATATTAAATTGTGAAGGAGCACTGGTTAAAGGAAAAATTTCTAATCTATTAAGCCCTACTTTGAAAGTGATTTAGTTTTTTTCTTTTAATTTTGTAATCTAAATAATCTGTTCATATTACTAGCCTTCAGTACATTTATTTGTTTTTCAAAATTGGTCTTCATAATTAAGTATTTTAAAAATAGTTTTTGCAAAGATGGAATTATAGTCCTTGGCAGCTGTTAGAGAAGAAATTCTTTTGAGCTTATTTGGAGATTTTAGAAGGCTCCTCACCCTACCCTGGATACCCTCTGTTACAAACATGGTGGCTAAGATGTGAGCCCCAGACTTCATGTACATTAGGGGACAAAATGGTTTTCTTTTCTACCAAATGCTAACCTTCTGCTAAAGGCAAATAATGATGTTGTGAGATATGTGGGGTTTGAGGAAGGGGTTAGGATAGAGACAAATTGAGTACTTTTAGGTACAGATGGGAATAATCCAGCTAAAGGACACAGGCTATAAATATTGCTATACAGAAAAGGATAATTGATGGAACAAGTTTCCTGGGAGGTGGGAGGGCATAGGATTGCCAGTCCAGGTGAAGGGACTAACCCTAGGTTAGTAGGGTTAGGAGAGAAGAAGAGGTTTTATGTGTTTATGGGGTGACTGTGGGAAAAGTAGGGACTGTCCTGATTGAATGTTCAGGAAGGTAGAAGGCTGGGTGGTGGACTGAAGGTAGAGAAACATCAGTTGCTAAGAGTGGACCAGAGTTGAAATCCTCCTTTGAGAAGGACACAGATGGAGTTGGCAAGAGAGCCAGCGAGTGGTAAGAGCCTATTTGAAGTTGGCGATGAGGCGCTTAATTCCTTTTGTTCCATAGGGTAGCATTTTCCAGTTAATTCCCCTGCTCAGGCACCCCACACAGGGTCAAGTAAAATGTTATATATGTGGCTAAAATGTTGGTAGGGCTGTCTGCAAACAGGGAGGAGTATGTGGAGAGCTAAAAGCGTGTCAGGCTTGAGGGACTGGAATGTACGTGGTCAGCACCTCTTATCTGGGGTGAGGGGAGTAAGACCAAGAGAGGGGAGCTGGAGAAGTCAGAAGAGGTGCTCTGCAAGCTGTGTTTGAGCATTTAACTTTATTCTGTGAGTAGTGGGGCAGCCATGGAAGAGTTTTATACTGGAAAGTAGCATGATCAGATATGCATTTGAAAAGATGACTTTTACTTTTATGTGAAAAATTGATAGGGGCAGATCAATTGGCTGTTGTAATATAGGCAAGATAAAATAGCCTGAATTAAGAAGTGCCACTGAGAATGGAGTAAAATTGGTATATTTGAGAAATATTTAGTATTAGTATTTTGTCTTCATGTGACTCTTGCTGGAGGAAAAAAAGGGTTCTAATTGACTAAGGTCCCTTTAATGTTGGTTTTATACTAGATCAGTTTAGTGATTCTTAATTAGCTAACCTAACGACGATCTATCTAGATTTTATATCATTTTGGTAGAATTATTTTTAGTATCTTTTTTCCCTAAGGAGAAAATAGTCTTTGTGGACAAATGAAAAATACAAAAAAGGTTGCAGCCATCATTGTTGTTTGGCGGCCCAGGCTGGATTCGAACCCGCCAGCTCAGGTGTACGTGGCTGGCGCCTTAGCCGGTTGAGCCACAGGCGCTGAGCCGAAAAATACAAAAAAGGAAATGAATAACAAATCAATCCGCATCTCGCTGTCCAGGGACACATTTTGTAAATATTTTGATGTCTTTTCCTTGTACCTTTTTCAGAAAGCAGTGTTTACAAATTGAGATCTCTGTCCTGGAGAGAGGGGTCACCTCCACAGCAGTGTGCTTGAAGCTAGTGTAAAGCAGTTTGACTTTCTGAGCGTTTTTACTTATAGGATGTGGTACTTTGCCTCTAGTAAGTGCGGGGTGACCTTTCGGATCCTTTTTTGTTTTTTTTTCTTCCTTGAAAAATGAAGTTTTAAAATGCAGCCTAATCAGAGTTGGCTTGAGTAACCTGTTGAGAGAAGGAGGTAGCCCCAGTCACCACGATGGGTAAAAAGCCACTTCTGATAAATGCCAGAGCACACACATCCATTATTTCAAATGCCTCATAGTGCAGGAAATCAATGGGAATGAGTATTACTTAATTTGTTTATCCTAGGTAAGGTAACAGAACATCAGTAACAGTGGAAGAGTAATTGGTGACTGGGTGTCCTAACTGATTTGTGAGCTGAAGTGATGGTATGTGGAGTCCTGCTGGGTAGCATGCCTCTCCCCGTGCTCTATTGTTTCTGGCTTCTCTTTTAACTTGTTCTGAGATTGATGGAGACATTATCTTGGACCTTGGAAGCTGTGAGCCATATTGGAATGACAAACACTTGTTGACAGCTTTGAGAAGATGGATGAAAAACCAAACTCCATCAGGTTCACATGTGTTTGTTTTTCTTTTGAGTCTTTAGAAGAATGTTGCTGTCATTATTTAGTAGAGGGGAAGAAAAAGTTGCACCTTGTTATCCAATTCAGGATTTTCTGAGCCTGACTTACAAACATCTCCACAACATGTCTGCCATTTGCATAGGAAATAATTACCCAAAGTTGGAATAGGAGTTGATCACTTGGGCAAATTATATTTCTACCGACTTTTAGCATCTATGTTATTTTAGCTCACAAAGTTCAGTAGCATCATAAATAGATATCGTATGTTAGAAGGATTAATAAGTGCATTTTTGTATTGGAGTATGAACAACTTGGATTATTAATAATTATCTATAATTTAAAAACATGGCATAATAGGAAAGTACAAATCTTATAACAGGTGTCTAATAGATATTTATCCATTGGTAAAATGTGTGCTCTATATGTTCATCATGTGACTGTGAGGAGAAAAGTGATCTATTTACTACTCTATTGAATAGACCTGTTAAACTAATTCCCAAACTGATCACAAGACAAAACTTAATATAACATAATTATTTATTGTGTTTCTATCCATTATTTCCCTTTAGATACTTAAACTAGGAAAACTCTTTCTACTGTAGGTAAGATACATATGAAATGAAATGATTGGAGTTTGTTAGCCTCACAGTGTGTTATAAATAATTGCACTACATCTATCTAACATCTTCCTATTTTCTTCTAGTCATAGAAGTTTCTTTTCCTATAGAGAAAAGAATATATGTCATTGTGTCTCTTCAGCAACACCCTTCCCAGGCTCACAGGAGCGTCACCTCCCTCCTTGGCCTTGGTGAATTGTGGCCATGGTGGGTCTGAACTTTTCTCCTGGAGCTATGAGGAAATAAACTTTCTGCTAGGGTTTACAGGAGTGTGGAAGGCAGGGACTGCCAGTGTCATTTTGCCTGCTTCATAGAAAAAACTTGCATGCAGGAATAACTAAGCAGATTTAAGAGGTGGAAAGAGCCAGAATTATGATGGCATCATTTTGAAACTCCAAATTCCTAAAAGCAGATACAACCCTGTTGTAAAGCAATAAAAAAGCCCCATTTTCCTTGCAGCTACTGTGAGTTGTATTTCTGTCATATTTGCAACCTCAGAAGCCCAGGTACTCTAATAGATCACAGAATTGCTGATGGGCAAGAAATGTGGGGAGGAGGACTGATTGGGGAGGAAGATGGTAGTGAGCCTGAATAAATAAGGAAAAGTTTAAAATGAAAAGAGTTCTAAAAGATTGGTGAATTTTTAAAGAAAAAGAAATGGAGAGCAAAAACCTCTTTGGAAATTTAACCTAAACAGAAAGTAAATTGTTTACTAAAGGAAAAAGCAAGATGTTATTCCTTTCTGTGTAACACGCAGTTCTACTGTATGAAACTTTTGTAATCTCCATGTAGTAAGATTCAGAGGTCAGAGGAATGGACATGTGTAGGTTTGACTTAAACCAGAAAGGGTGGAAGTGGGGGCCATGGAGGCACCCTGACCTGTGGAATCCAGTGTTGGGTCTTTCCTCCACTTCCCTATATCCCTTTCCAGGACCACAGGCAACAAAGAGAAAGGAGGGTGTATTTTCTTAGGCTTTGGTTTATAAAATCCCAGAGAAAAGCTCAGTTGACATAGTTTGGATCAGATACCTACTTAGTGAACCGAGCGAGCGCTGTGTCCAGGGATGGGGTAAGGTAGAGGGTTGGTGGCTATTTGAGACCATGAACTGCGCCTTCTGCTGGGAGAAGGCAGGTTCAGCACAGCAGAGCATCAGTTTGACCTGGACAACTGTCCAGATTCTCTTCACTACAGCATATTACTTTTGACATTCTTTGAAGTAATAAGGACATACGAAAAAAGAGCAAAGCAGTATATTTCTAACGGTTGGCATTATATATCATTTGTCTTTCATTTTCAACATGAGTTGCAAGAGTTTTACTTCACCTGCTTTAGAAGTAGTTGGAGCCAATTGAAATGATAACATTATGAAAAAGAGTATTCTAAAGCACAGGAAAAAAATGAGTAAACTAACTCCAGCTATGTGTAGATTCTTAAGCAGCTGTTGAAGTGTTTATAAATTTCTCATCTAAAGTGTTTTGGAAATGTGGTTTAAATACCTAACCTAAAGCAGTAAACCTTACTGAAAGGCATTATAGAAAATGCATGAGAAACAGAAACAAGTAGCATACTGAACTCTGAGGTGTTGGTGCTAGGAAGAATTGTCAGCCCTTAATGAAATTAACTGTAAGTCTTGGTTAACGCCATAGTGCGGACAAGACGTTGCATGTCCTGATAAGGTTAAGCATTCATGGGAGTCAAACACCGCTGCCAAGTCACGGCACCCTGGAGTTCACCCGCTTGTTCTACATCTTAGTTCACATCTTCACATGGGTGACATGCCAGAAACATAGAGAAGATAGTATCATTTTTCATCCAGATGAGATGATACATTAGAATTCCTGGACTAAATGCACACTTACACACAGAGACTTGAGAACTGCCAAGGTAGTTAGCCACAGGTTTCCATATTATATTAGATAACATCTTGTAAGCATTTAAATAACATGATTTGTGATTGGAATCCTCATTTGTCCCTTGGAATTAAATTAATAGAGCATATTTATTGTCAGGAGGAAAGATTATTTTGAATACTTATAGAATGTGTCTGAGTATTGGGCAACTATTTTTACATTACATTCATTTTTAAATGTATGTAATTCATTTTTAACTGTAATGCAGTCTGCAGATATACATATTTATTTGTACTGATGGTTCTTTAAATAAATTATTTATTAAGTGCCTATTTGCATAGTAGTAATACTATACTGTTTCTCTTCAACTCTGCGAATTATAAATTCACATATCTCAGGAAGCCTGCAATTTAGATTGTTAGTTAAGAAGAATATATTGAAAAATTAAATACTTTTGAACAGTGGCTCTGTTAAAAGAAAGAGAAGCCTGTATCAGTTAGAGTTTGATCAAAATATCGGAAGCACTGTGAATGATACAAGAGACCACTGTGTGGTTGTAGAGATTAGGTCTTATACAATCCTGGGAATTAAGCAGGCTGGAAGACTCCTGCCCCTATATCTGGGGCTGAGCCTGCCACAAGCAGAGCCATCTGTTAGAAAAGGAGAGGAGGAAGATGGCGGTCTGTAGCCAGCTTTCTGCAGACGCTCCGGTCCAGAAGGAGAGTTAAAGGGCAGAAATTTAGCAAGAAAGCCAACGGTTTGGAACTGAGCCAAAAGAAGTCGAAGAACGTATATCATCCCTGCTGGAGCGACCTGCGACCCCGAGGATACAAATAAAAGGTACAGAGCCCATCACCAAACGGACGGGAGTCCCCTCCCCCATGAGAGCGGCTGGCAGTATACGCCATACCTCCATCCATACAAACAAGCAATTAGAGTTCAGATGACTTCCCACTCTACCCCACGGGAGAGACCCTCTAAAAACTGGACCTCCTTCCCCTACTAGGGTGCCGCGGCACTCTCCTGCAAGGCATAAAACTGTATAAAAACTGCATATATTCTGTACCTGCAAGTTGGAACTCCCGGCACTCCCCTCCACTCTCACCCTGAGGTCTGGAGGTCTGTCCCCCACGGAGTCCAGATTCTTAGACACTTTCTCAAGGGGTGTGGACAGGGCGCGGGCTGTACTGGTCTGTGCTGTTTTCCCCGCTCGGGAGCGGTGAGAGGAATAGTGAGCCGAGAGGTGGCCGAAGTGGAGAGGTGGTCCCCTGAGGCACCAAGCCGCAGCGCTGAGAAAGCTTTCCTAAAGTTCAGCCGTACCTGGCCCTCAGGGGATGACAGCTGAGACAAAGGGCTGAATCTCACAGACTGAGTCAGGACTATTAGCAGCCCAGCGTCTCTTCCACAGGGCAGAAATTCTGCAAACTTGCTCTGTTCTATCAGCTTTTTCATCTACTTTACATCAATCAGGGACAGGGCTGGAACTGAGTGAATCGCACCAGCCCCTATCAAGTACCCAGGTTGTCAGGCCTCACCTCCCCGCTGCCAACACTGACATAACTGGTGGACTGGCTGAAGAGGCACAGTGCCCCATGTGACCTAGGCAGGCGCAAACCTCTAGAGCATCTGCTCATTGGAGGGAACTGGATCACAGCCCTGCAGGGTTACCAGAGATTGGGTGTGACAGAGGGGCAAGGCAGGGAAGGAGGCATCAACCTTCCCAGGCTAATTTACTGGCTGGAACCACAATTCCAATTTACTCCAGTAACTCACAGAACCCTGGAGTGAGTTATACTAAAGCTGCCAGCAGACTCCTGCTATCTAGTCGCCAGAGACTTTTCAACTCTTTGATTTGAGGTTGGTACTGGCTGGGACAATTGATTGGGACCTCTTCAACTGGGCCAATCACC
>CAUYRH010036877.1:0-15738 GCA_963574655.1 Perodicticus potto | reverse complement strand
TCGGCTTGGGTAAATATTTTATGAGGAGGACTCCCCAGGCAATTGAAGCAGTATCAAAGATACACTACTGGGACCTGATCAAACTAAAAAGCTTCTGTACAGCCAAGAACATAGTAAGTTTAGCAAGCAGACAGCCCTCAGAATGGGAGAAAATATTTGTAGGTTATGCCTCCGACAAAGGTTTAATAACCAGAATCCACAGAGAACTCAAATGTATTAGCAAGTAAAGAACAAGTGATCCCATCTCAGGGTGGGCAAAGGACTTGAAGAGAGACTTCTCTAAAGAAGATAGGTGCACAGCCTACAGACACATGAAAACATGCTCACCATCCTTAACTATCAGAGAAATGCAAATCAAAACTACTTTGAGCTATCATCTAACTCCAGTAAGCTTAGCCCACATAACAAAATCCCAAAACCAGAGATATTGGCATGGATGTGGAGAAAAGGGAACACTTCTACACTGCTGGTGGGAATGCACACTAATACGTTCCTTTTGGAAGGATGTTTGGAGAATACTTAGAGATCTGAAAATTGACCTGCCATTCGACTGTATAATTTCTTTACTAGGTATATACTCAGAAGACCAAAAATCACATTATAACAAAGACTTCTGTACCAGAATGTTCATTGCAGCCCAATTCATAATTGCTAAGTCATGGAAGAAGCCCAAGTGCCCATCGATCCACGAATGAATTAATAAATTGTGGTACATGTATACCATGGAATATTACGCAGCCTTAAAGAAAGATGGAGACTTTACCTCTTTTATGCTTACATGGGGATGAAGCTGGAACATATTCTTCTTAGCAAAGTATCTCAAGAATGGAAGAAAAAGTATCCAATGTACTCAGCCTTACTATGAAGCTAATTTATAGCTTTCATATGAAGGGTATAACCCAGCTATAGCACAAGAATATGGGGAAAGGGGTAAGGGAGGGGAGGGGAGGGATAAGGTGGGGGTGTAGGGAGGGTAATTGGTGGGGCCACACCTATGGTGCATCTTAGAAGGGTACAGGCGAACCTTACTAAATGCAGAATAGAAATGTCTTCATATAATAACTGAGAAAATGCCAGGAAGGCTATGTTAATCAGTTTGATGAAAATAGTTCAAATTGTATATGAAACCAGCACATTGTACCCCTTGATTGCACTATTATACACAGTTATGATTTAATAATAAAGAAAATAAAAAAATAAATGAATATCAGTAGTTCTCCTTCTTTCAAACCCAGGCAAGTTATTAAACTTACACATATGTCAAAAAATATAGCTTGTGTTCTTTCTTAGTACCCCAAATACGACATGATAAATTTTGCTATTTCTGGCATTTGGAGAAAATTTTTGAAAATGTTTCCTATCAAAGCTCCATAAGAACAGAGGCTATGTCTACTTTGTTCCCTTCTGTTTGCCAGTGATTGGGACGTTACAGGAATAAATTTAGTTGAACGAGCCAAAGTAGAGATGATTTTGTGTCCCTGGAATTCCACGTAGAAGCAGGCTTGTTTAAAAGGCATCGTTTTCTTTTTTTAAAAAATGAGCCTCTGTATCTAAAACCTTAACATATAGTAATAGGAATAGTCCCAATAGTTCATATTTCTTTTCTACTAATTATTCTCCAAATATATATCACTGCAACTGGAATAGGCCTATTCTTTCTAGAGTATTTTGGTGAAAACACTGTGAAGGAATTATTACCTTGTCAATGACTTGCCTCCCTTGGGGATTTCAAAATATCATCTCATCTTCACTTTTTAAAAATGCTGGTGTTGTCACTGTCTTCCTCTGAGAGGGTGATTTATTTATGCTAGATAAAGAAGATCCATGTATTGCATCAAAATGTAACTTGAAACAATAATTTGAGTAACAGAAACTGAAAGGGAACAGTTGATTTTGACAATGGTTTATTAAATAGTGATTGTAACAATTACAATTTATTTAGAGCAAGTCATTTAGGCAAAATTAATTTCATCAAGTACATCTTCCACAGAGTTACAAATTTCTATACAACTAAGGTGTCGGTGTAGTTAAATCTGATAGCTACTGAGAGAGGCCAAAGGGTTATGGTCACTCCAGATGTGTGACTAGAAAAGGTAGTAGAGTAGATGTTTTCAACACTGTCCTGTGTGATCTTACATTTCTGTATTAATGCAGTGAAGCCTGTGCCTGCTCCCACAGAACATCTTTCCTCCTAGAAGGTGGCTCGATTCCGAACATAAGTCATGTAAGTGCTTGACATGAGGCATAGAGTCCAGCCTGCCTCTGAAGTATCCTCATAAAATTCAAAGATAGTAGAAAAGTACATTTCTTTCATTACTGGAATTACTGGACAAAGCAGAACATACCTGGGCATACAGTTTGTGTTTATGCCATTTATCCTTTCAGCTTTCTAATTTTACTTACATTTAAATATCTCTACTTTGAGAGTGAAGTTATTTTTGTGTTTGCAGAAACATTAAACAAACAGGCAATCTCACCCATTTGGAAATTGTGCACTATTTATTTTCAAAGATAAGTAACAGTAAGCTATTTTCCAATGTGATTAAATTATGCTAGAAAGGAAATATTGATTAACACTGATTCTTTAGCATTACAAACATGTATTCTAAAATACTAGAAGAAAAGGATAAGAAAATCCTATATTATCACAATTATGCTAAACTTTTGGAGAACAAGGACTGGCAGAAAGTACATCAAAATACAAGCTGTTGTTTAGGGAACTAGAAATATATTTCTCTTTTATTCTACCATTCTTTAGTCTCCATTTTTTTTGGTACAATTGGTAGTATTATTTTATAAATATACAAGCATTTTATTTCATTAAAAATTTTTTTTAGTTTTAAATCTTTAGGTTTCTTTTTTACTTCAAGTTTCTCCATTCAACTGTTTTATCCCCCTTTGTGTTTTAAAGTTCTTGCTTTGTGAATTATGTTATTTTCTTTATCATTCTTTTTCTTAATTTGCTCCTCAGAATTCTTCTGGGTTTCACCTCCTGTCACTCTTCTTTCGTCTTCACCCTTAATACCACTGGCTTTTGTCAAGCCCCAGTTCTTTGTTTCCATTTCTGCCCTTGATGTTGCTTCAACCAGTTTGCACCTGTAAACAACTTGCTATCTCTTATTCCTGATCCTTCAGCCTTCCCTGTTTATAAATGTAGAATGTTAAATTAATAGCAAACAAATAGCTCATTAACGATGTGATTTCTCATCTTCTGATCTGCTCTCTTAAAGATCTTCTGCAGCAATAGAAATTCTGTTGTCTCGGCAGTCATCGTGGAATTCCCTTCTTTCCATATACCCCTGAGGACACTGGCTTTATAATGTTTTGAAATTAATACATATTATTCTCCTCTTTCTCCTTTTCTTCTTCATTCTATTTCGCTTACTCTTTCTCCTTCACCTTCTCCCTCTTACATAGTGGTGTCACAGCCATCATCCCACTTCTCTGTTTTCCAGAAGTTTGAAACTTCTCATAAGTGATGGAGCGCAGTAGCATAGGAACCTCTTGACTGAGAAGTGGGTAACACGGTATGCAGACTGATATTTAAAGCACACCAATGTGAGCCTAATTTCTAGCTTCGTGACCTTGGTAAATGTTCCAACCTTTCTCAGTTTAGTCATTTTCAAATAGGGGTGATCATGTTCTTGCAAAGTGAGTGTCAAGTCAAACTTAGCAAGTGAAAGGGCCTGTAAACTATGAAGTGCTTCCCACACCTGGTTTTACACCATTTGATCCAAACCTACCTGCTTTTCTCTCCACAGCACTTTCTGTTCCCCATGCTGCCAAACCCTATGTGCCAGCTGCTCTAAAGAATGTGTGATGACCTAAAAATGTCATGTCCTTTTTGGGTCTTCCTGGAATATTATCAGTCCTTTCCACCAAGGTTTGCTTCATCCTTCAAATCTCAGTGAACAATGTCAGCATCTCCAAAATCTGTGCCTTCCTGCTCTTCCAATCACTCCCCAGCTGTAGCTGGTTTGATGGTTCGCCCTGTTCCTTCCTCTGACCTTTGTTACTTGCTCTATGATAATTCTTGCATGATTCCTTCCCTATCTTGGTCACTAAGCTGTGAGGTCTCTGAAGGCAGAATCTTCGTCTCTTGTCTCTACACCACAATGTTTAATCAAGTACCTGGTGGGCTGCCGATATCCTCATAACTTTGGATAAATGAATGAATGGATGGATAACAATAAAATTATTTGCAGCAAAATATTATTAAATTTATCTTTCAATAAATGCATTGAATTGAAATACAGAACAATTTGTTCATTCATTCATGAATCCTCCTCTGTGTGGGTGTGACACATTTGCAATCAAGTGGCTGATTCCACAGTCAGTGTAACGAGCAGGATACTCTGGACTTTTCTTACCTAAGAACAGTAACGCACTGGTGCCACTGAAAGGAAAGATCGCAGACTATGTGTGTGTTGTCGAGTTAGGTGACACAAAAGGAGGAAAAAGTTAGCTAAAGGCTAAGCAATACGAAAAGTATATTGTTCCAAAAGAGAGTAATTTGACTAGAAAACAGTAAACCTATAGAAAGGAAGGCTAAATAATTACTGTTCACTTCCAGACCATTCCTTGAATTGGATTCACGTTGAGCTAAGGCTATGTGAATTAAAGGCAGCTGTATAACCCAAATGTTGTGCAGCATACAGAATCAGATTGAGTGCTTGAGTGTCTGCACCCTAGGAAATTGATTTGACGACTATGTCAATTACTTCTGGCACCAAGCTTTCTGTGGGTTGCATTACAACTGCTCTTTTGGTCAGCTGTGACTGCTTCCCCATCCACGCCTATTGTTTTAGATTTATTTACTGCACAGGCAATCATAAATTATGGACTTTTTTCTATACCATCTGGAAACTCTGGTGTCATTGTTTGGGTCACTTTTGATTACTTGCTCTTATTCTCAGCTACTGCCAAGGCTGATGTATCTTGAATTATGAAAGACTTCCACCACAAGCTGACCTATTTGTGAACAACATTTCAGAATCTACATATGTTTATTTTATCCAACACATAGCTAGATAAAATAAAAACTGTTTTCCCTGACTCTCCAGGGAATTATTCCCTTGCTTGCCATACTGAATTTTTAAAGTTCACCATCCTAACAATTTCATTGTTAACCTGCTATACATTTGAAACATTTCCACAAGGTCAGATTTAACAGATCGATCATCCTTGTTTTGTTGGTATTAGGAATGTAATTTTCCCAATATTCTTACCTAATCTCAGTTCTTGCCCAGAATATTCCATTATGAGCCTAAAATTAGGGTGAAGTTTGTTTTTTCTTTTCAAATAGTTCTTCCACAATGAGACACTCTTTTAAACCCCCTTATTCTGGCATTCACTAATCTAGAAACTGCAGTTAATTACAGTAGTACTTTCCTGACAAGCTCACCAGAAAACATCTTAGTAGTGTCTTTTTTTCCAACCAAATTAGGCTGATGCCTACCTGTGTGGACAGTGTCAGCAGATTACTTTCATTTTACGCAGATGGTTCACTGACAGTCCAGATCAAATCTGAAACTGTACTATCAAGCAGTTTTTATCCAGAGAAGCAATTTGAATATTGGAATTTTGTTGAATTTCCTAGGCCACAGCTGCTTGCATCTGACATCTGCTTCGTTTTTTTTTTTTTTTTTTTTTTTTTAGCAGCCAATGACTTTTTTTTTTCTGGCAATCTCAAGGTTGAGTTTTGTAAGTCTGTGTTCATATCCTCATCAAGTATCCCTCTTTTAAGTATTGCAATAAACTACATCACATTATGTATCATAGAATCCTGATTCTTTTCTACAACTCTTTTTTAAAAGCATTAAACACCACCTTAATGATGATTAGGAGAATTTCCATTTTCCTACCACTTTTCCCCATGCAAAACACTTTATTGACTATCATTGGTTGGAGTCACTACCAGATTGAATGGAGATAAATGAAACAATTTTGTTAGGATTGTCTTTAAAATAATATAAATCACCTATAAGCCTTCAGTAAATTTAGCATTACTACATACTTTTCTCATTTCTTAAGTAACCCATTCAAAAGGCTGAAGATATAAAGGTGAATTTTTTTTTTTTGCTAAGGCAAGGACCCAATAAGTGTATTCTAATTAATTTTGCATTTTGGTATACCCAACTACCATTTCACATCTTTGACAGTGCTGCCTACTAGCATAATGTCATGTCAACTTGTATCAGATCACTCTCTGTTGTGTTAGATCTGCAATGCCCCAACAAGACATGACACGATCAAGGCAACAGGGTAGATATTTGAAAAATTTGTATCCTGTTTGCTGCCTCACCATCGCCTTTTCAAAATGCAGAAAGACCCAACCTGTGTGCAAGCAGTAAATCTGAGGTTTGAAGTAGTAGGATGTTTCAGCGAGGGCTTATTTTTAAATGGTTTGCAATCTATCTGTAAGGTCCAAAGAGACACGATGTTAGTTGTTAACATATTGTCATATTTCCAGATCACCTAAGTAACAGACCTTGCAAGAAAGCAAAGAATAATATTACAAAAGCCCCCGTGATTTGCTATCTAAAAGAAGTATAAAAAGCACACCATTTTCTCTTTGTTGTTAAAAGGGTGACTATTAGTCTAGATGCGCTTTTGCTTTTAAAGAAAAATATAATAAAGGATGCTGTTGGCAAGGTGTGATATTACTTTAGTCGTGTGCCTGCCATGTTCTCATCTGTCCTGCCTATTACACAGCGGAGTGATGAAAACTTTAACTGACTGGTGTTGTTTTGGTCAGAAAGCCTCAGAAAGAGAGGATTCCTTGATTTTTTCCCACATGCATTTGCAGTTTGTTTCACTGGGCTTTCTGGATCAAGAAGATCAGGGCATCTACATCTAAGAATCCCACACAAAACAGGTCTTTAAAATATATCAAAGTGGAAAGGAGGAAATGTGATACAAGTTTGGTATTCAGGGATTTCCAGTAATAAGACTATATTTTCTATCTGCACAATCAGAAAAAGAAATATGGAGAGCCAAGAAAATGCACTGGTAGTTGCAAAATTCTAAATGTTAACATGGGGTGTTCAAGTCAGAGTACCTGCAACAATTTCTCCTGTTTATGAACAGTGACGGTGGCTGTCAAACAGAAGCCAATGCCAAGCAAAAGAGAAAGCATTTGCTGAAATTTGGAAGACGACAGAAGCAAAACTATTTTCATTTGTTTGTTTTGTTTGGTTTTACCCTCCTGAAAACAATGGACTAATGAGGTGGCAAAAACCAAACAAGCAAAAAGGCAGATTATTGGTGATTCTCAAAGGAGCGGTGGTGAATGAAAAAGTGAAGCCAGCGAGTCAGAGAGACATCAAAGAAATGCACATTATAATGCTGTTTCACCTTTTATTAAGATTGCTATTGTATAGCAATGCATAAAACAGTGGATATTGGGCTCATTACATCAATACCATCTTGGCACTTTCTGAGGTCACACCAGTCATCTTTTATTCATGTTGTCACTGGGAATAGAAGTTATGCTAATAGGGCTGGGTCAGGCACACCAAGGCATAAGGAGGGGTTGGACATAAATCCAGGCAGCAGGCTCATCAACAATCACAACCACAGCACAGAACAAGGGCAGAAGGGCCTACTTCTAAATCTTTGTCCTTCGTCCCTCAGATGACCAAATGGCAGGCAAATCCCATGTGATCTATTCATTCACCCTCCATTCGTTCATTCACTCATGTCCATTAACAAAACACAAATGGCCCACGGGAAATAAGGATTCTCATGTCAACCTTCTCCATAATAAGATATGTCTGTACCACTCATGACTTTTCCAAGTCACACCTTGGACAGATTTGTGTTCAGAGAATTGTAAAACAACAACAACAAAAAAATTTCACGTAATTTCTTAAAACATCGAAACCCCCTTATCTTGGTATTTCCCATTATTTTTTTCTGGCTTCATTTCTTTCTTTCAGTTCAACAATTTCTAGCTCTTAGCTTAAAAAGCTCAAATTGTTCTGTCTATAGGCCTTTCTTCATTAGCTCGTGTGGTGATAAATGACCAAGGTACCATTCAAAAAGATACATTTCAATGGGTTTCACAAGGATAGTGTTATTTTCTTTCAAGGTACTATGCTTAAAATAACATGTCTGTGATAAATATATTTAAAGGATTTATTTTTAATAAATCTTGCATAAATCTTTAAATAACTTAAATAAACAAAACAAATTTCTTCTGGAATAAAAGACCTCCACAAAAGACTAATTTCCAAATATATGCAAAGCATAATTTTATATGTCTCACCAAGCACCAACAACATTATATCTCAGGTGAGTTTGTGACATGTGACTATATTTAACTGATGGTGTAAAGTGAAATATTATTACACATTTTAGTACAGTCCAATCTCTATTTTTAATTTTCAAATTAAAGGTTTAACAGCTTTATGTTAAAAATACTTTAAACAAAAGAACTGGCCCTTTACAATATTCTGCAGACCATTATGTATAAATAACATCTGACATGAATTCATGTTGGAGCTGACGATAAACTTCAGAGCACATATTGCTCTTATCGTTTATAATGAATCTAAATAAAATGTCAATAGATACGCAGTGTACACGGAAGCAAATACTGATAATGACAAAACCAAGCTTGTCAACAGCAGTGTTAAAACCAATGTGCTTAATTAAAAAAGTGAAGTCAATTAAAATCAAAATAACAGTGCAGCGTGTACAAATGCTGGAATAATCATTAGGCCTTGCTGAATAATGGAAGAGTATAGAATTTTTTTAATGGAACAGCAGGGGTGATACATTACACAAAGCAACAATCTACAACAATATGACAATCGAATTACTTCAGCCCCATTAGGCAGGTGCAGAGGAATAATTAACATGAATTTTTCCAATGAAAAGGAAAAAAAAATAAAACTTTTTCTCTAATAATACTAAAGTTTACATCTGCATCCCGCTCTTTACTAAAAATGATAACCCTTGACAGCATGAACCTATGATTTTCTTAAAAATTGGGGTTTAATAGACCCCTTAATAGGGAGATTTTGTTTGTTCCCTACATAAGTCAAATAATATAGGAAAAGATGTAAATGCAGCTGTTGTGGTATAATGCTACCCATTTAAATGTGCTTTGCCTGTATTCATTGCTTTTGATTTTTAGGGCTTAAAAATAAAATCATAAAGGATTTGCAATAGTTTCTGACTGTCTAATCTAATTCAGATATAAAAGGCATCCAATAAAGCCCTAGGCAATATTTGTTATCTTATTTCCAGCTCAAATTCAAAACAAATTGTGACCTCCAGTTTAGAGCACAGAAAGAGTCTGCTCACTAAAATGCCAATAGAAATAAAAGCAACTTCACATTCCTTCGTGAAGGGCAAGGGTTTAAGATCTCTTTGCTACTTTTCCTGACGAAAATAACATCCTGTTTTAAAACAGTTGTGATAAACATCTTACTCTTTCGTTTACTTCCAATGAGAACCATTAAAATTACATTGAGATAAATGGCGATATACTTAAAGAACTGAAACGTTTTTATTTCATTTCTTACCATTAAGGCATTAAAAAATGAAAATTCCTCATCCTCAGATGACCTGGTCAATTTAGAAGACTTACATTGGCTGATATGCAGAGGCTTTCATGGGATAGGTGTGTTAGTTTGGAAAAGATAATTGTTTGTCCCCCTAGGAGGTCTTTTATTTTTTATTTTTAAAACTGTTGGTAGTGAGGTCTCATTAATTCCTGTTTGGCTGCTAAGGAAGTTCTCCCTTCCTTATTTTGAAAAAAGATGGACCAAACTTTTCAAGACTCATTAGGTGGAAAGGTTTTCCTGAAGGTCATCGGTAGAAGGAAAGAACAGGCTCACTGACCCTGCAATTATAATATTTTGTTGGTGGGAGAGTCAACGTGCCACCTGGGTCAATGGGAGGGTGGCTGTGGCTTACAAAGTGAAATGGAAATCACTGCTTTGTGGTAAATGTCAGTTTGCAATTCCAAAACAATCTTCCCATATTTTCTCCCATAGACCACTGTGAGAAGTAGAATTGTTGAAACATAAAACACTTTTGTTTTTTTACTTCGGCCCTTTTTAGTAGAAGAAACTGATCCAAAATCTAAGACTTGAACTGGGATTTTATACATCAGAATGTTTTAGGCTTATTGTGGAAGTTAAATCAAGTCTTTTCCCAGGAGTTTTGCAACTGAAAGTACACAGTTTGGAATTTCTGATGGGTTTTTTAGTCACAATATTTTTTCTGCATCTCCTACCATACAATGCAGCAAATTGCTGGAATAAAGGTTTTTAGGCAGCTTGAACGGGTAGTCAACCCTCTCAATTTATGACAGCATCGTTGTACAGGGGAAATAGAATATCGTGAAGAAAGGTGATCTTCATGGTCAACCTAAAAGCAGTGGGTAAATTATATTTTAAGATGAAGAATATTAACACTCAAAATTGATTCTATCTTAAAATGTAAGTGTAAGATCAGGGAAGATTACAGATTAATATTTACAAGAACTCAAGCAGAGATTTCAGAGTAAATCAGGCCTAAGTAGAAATGGATCTCTTGGTGGCTTGTGGTTTGATAGGGTGGGGCGAGAAGAGACACAGAATCCATCAGCTTCATCAGCTTCTAAAATTAGATGTGTGAGGTTGATGTGGGGGGCGCATTAGTAAGAAATGTTCACACCGTGGCCTTGGATGTGGATATGTTAATGGACTGAAGGACCATATATGTGCCCTAAAGAATGGGGCAGTTTCTTCTCCTACTGATTCTTGATGGCCTTTGGTGCTGGTTATAGTGTATTATGTTATTTTAAAAACATCAAATGGATGTCGACAGGGAAGCTACCATGACCAACAAACCTCCTTACAACTCTACAGAGTCTAATGACTCAGAAACTCATAGAACTTCTCCTTGGAGATTAAATTCCTGCCCTCCTTGGGCAACCTCAAGTATATACTAAAAACCTCAATGCTCAGTGAAAACTTTGTAATGTCCTATTAATTGCCCAAAATTAATGTATATTTTTATTTGGCCATATCAATCTATTTTTAAAAATTAAAATTTCTGGTCAATGTTTTTTTTTTCCATATCCTATAAAATCTTAACACATTTCACTGTACATTAAAGAAGTGATGAAAAGTTTGAAAGTAAAAAGTCAGAACATTTTAGGGGTGTTTATAAAAAGAGAATCAACTAGGAAGGACATGTGCCTGCCAATAAAATTGGCGTATATTTTATTTCTCTTTTTGGGGAGAAAAAGTAAATCTCACAGTAGCACAGCCCTTCTCTAATTTCAGCAGCAGCTCTGCTGGACTGTTCCAGGCAAACAGGATCATGATGTTAGTGGCCCATATCAGGCACATTGTTCCTGATTTTTGCCCCAGCCTCTACTGCTAACTAAGGCATCTAATCCTTCCTATCTATAGATAAGGAAATAACATTATCTCCATTTCACAGGCAATAAATGAAAGGCTACTTAACTTGCAAAATGTTTACAAAGCAAGGAAATGACAGAGCTGGAATTTCAACCCAGTAAATGCTAAAGCTGGGATTTTAACCTAGTTCTAGACTTCTAGCAATAGAATCCTTAACTCAGTAGACATAGTTGTCTCCTTTGGTTAGAGAAACCATCTTATTTTTTCCAGTAGCCCCATGTTTAGACAAACCATTTTTAGAATTTGGTGTTTACTATACTGAGGTCTCTCCATAATTTCTCTACCACCAGTGCCCCCAAGACACCTTGGTGGAGTTCTTGTTCCATACAGGACTCTTTGATATTATGTTAGTGTTGAAAATCACCCACGTATATACAGTGTTTTCACTAGAAAATCATACGATTCACAATAACAGGTTTCTGCCGTGAAGCAGGAGTTCTGTGATTGGTTGACCATGATCCACAGAGGTAGATTTATCTGTCCTTGGTGGGAACTACCCCTAGATATATATGAATTAGAGCTTGCAGCATTCAGAAATACCTATGTCCATGTCTTGAAGAACAGGGAGGTTATCGTGCCAGGGAATTAATTGAAGGCAAACCTGGAAAAGTATGTAACTTACCAGGATGCATGATGAAAAGCATGTGGCTATTGTTCAATAAAATTAACAATGCTCCAGTTGTCAGGGTAGACATTATCTTTGTTATTCAGATTTCTCTTCTGGATTAGAGGGTAAGAATTTGTATCCAAGTCTTAGAAAAAGAGAGTCTGCAAATAAAAACACTGAAAGGAATCACTTTCACATGCATGCGTGCTCGTGGGCACACAGACACACACACATTGGTGTTTAGGGGATTGCTCTGGATTCAAGGTTCTGCGGTATAAGCCAAAGCTGGGGAAGGGGACTCCTCACCTCCAAGGGCCTGATGAGGCCCAGGACACCGACTGCCCTGGAGCCTCCCACATGGCTGACCCATCAGGGCTCTCAGCTGGGATGGCCCAGCTTCACAGGCTTTCTACATACAGTGCAGAAACATCACAGCTTTCAGTGGCTTCCCAGGGTGTTCTCTGCTGTGGGAACCGATTCTAGTAGTTTCACAGCAGGAGACCATGCCATGGTGGAGGACGCTCAGTGGAGATGCAGGCGTGGAGGGCTTTCCAAGAGTCTCTCAAGCATATGTGTCACAGGAAGGTCCATTAGTAGAAAGCCAGATTAGAAGGAGGGACACTACAGATGCGGTCTGAAATTTGGAGTCACCCGAGAAGCCATGGCTGTGAATCAGTTTGTGACAAAGTTTTTACTAGTCTCCTGAAGAGGTGAAAATGCCAAGAGGGCGAATTTTTGATAAAGCAAAGTCTAAACAGTTCAGTTTCTTTCGGTTTGAGATTTGCTTTTTCTTTCTTTTTTTAATTTTTTTTGTATTAATAGAAATGTTTTCAACTCAAAATACCAATGATTACAGCTGGTGGGTAAGTTTACTTTTTAATAACTTTACATAGGCAAATTATATAAGTCTTTAACCATGTTATAAGCACTCTTTTCAAGAGAGACACCAGATATAATTATAGTATTTTAATAATGATAGATGTACTTATTTTAATAAACACTAAATAGAAATAAATAGGTGTTGTTAGTGCATTTCGTAACATCAAGTCTATACTTGAAAATTTTCAAGTATCTTTCACATATATACCTGCTGTTTGTTTTTCTTTAAGATTCATTTTAACATGGTTAATCAGAATTCTAACTGGAATATTACAGAGGGCAATATTCAGCAATGCTACTTACAGAAATGTAATGTAACAATTTTTCTTTAAAACACACCAAATATTTTAAATGCTCCTAATAAAATTCAATAAACTAAAATACACCTAGACTGTACATCAATGGCCCAGTCAATGATGAATTAAATATATAAGATTATAATACCATATTTTTACTGTACATTTTCCATGTTTAGGTATGTTTAGATACACTAATACTATCTATTATGTTTCAGTTGTTTATAGTATTCAGTACAATAACGTGATTTACCGGTTTATAGCCTAGACGTAATAATGCTATAACACATAGGCCAGGTACTACCTAGGTTTGTGTGAGTACATACTACGATGTTTACACAATGATGACATTGCCCAATGGCACATTTCTCAGAATGTATCTTCAGCATTAAATGCATAGCTGTAGTTTTGACCTCAGTAAAATATCAGCTTATATTTTACTTAGTAAAAGCACATTTTCAAGAACAAAATGTGAAAATAGGCAACAAGAATAGAAATAAATGTACAATTCTAGGATTATTCTTTCTGAAGATCAACACATTTTTAAGTAGAAACACATTTATATCTTCAAAAAAAGATATATATATATATTTAGCTGTTGATATGATCATGTATCTAGGAAACTCCAAAGACTCCAGCAAGAGACCCCTATAATTCATAAATAAATTCAGCAGTGTCAGGTTACAAAATCAATATACACAAATCAGTAGCATTCCTATACTCCAGTAATAGTCAAGCTGAGATTCAAATCAAAGACTCAAAACCATTCATATTAGCAACAACAACAAAAATACCTAGGAATATATTTATCCAGGGAAGTGAAAGGTTTCTACAAGGAAAGGAAAGACATCTCAGACAAAACAAACAAATGGGAAAACATATCATGCTCATAGATCAGTAAAATCAACATTGTGAAAATGCCCATACTACCCAAATATCCCAAAGTAATTTATAGATTCAACACAATCTCCATCAAAACACCAATACTGTATTTCACAGATCTAGAAAAAACAATTTTACACTTCATTTGGATCCAGAAAAGTGCCCCAACAGCCAAAGCAATCTTAAGCAAGAAGAACCATTCTGGGGGCATCACATTACCAGACTTCAAATTTACTACAAAGCTATAGCTAGATGGTATTGGCACAAAAATAGAGACGCAGACCAATGGAACAGAAAAAAGAACCCAGATATAAAGCCATCCTCATATAGCCAAGACAAAGAAAACAACGATATGTATTGAGAAAAAGAAGCCCTATTTGATAAATGGTGTTGGGAAAATTGGGCAGCCACATGCAAAAGATTGAAACAGGGTTCGTATCTCTCACCACTCACAAGAATTCATTTATAATAGATAAAAGTCTTAAATGTAGAGCATGAAGCCACAGGCATTCTGGAAGGAAATACTGGAGAAACTCCTCTAGATACTGGCCCCAGGGAAGGGATTCATAAAGATGACCCAAATGGCAATCACAGCAGCAACAAAAACAAATGGGACCTGATTAAATGAAGCAACTTCTGCACAGCTAAGGAAATAATCAACAGTGCCAACAGGCAGCCTACAGAATGGGAGAAAACATTCATAAGCTACTCATCTGATAAAGGGCTAATAACCTGAATCTACAAAAACTCAAGTAAATTCACAAGGATACAGCAAACAGCCCTGTCAAGAAGTGGGCAAAATACATCAATAGAAGCTTTTCAAAAGAAGATAAACAAATGGCCAATAAACATATGAGAAAATGTTCAAAGTCACCAGTTATCATGGAAATACAAATTAAAACCACCAGAACATATCACCTTACCCCATTTGGAATTGTTTTTATTAAAAAGTCCAGAAACCATAGATGTTAGCATGGATGCAAAGAGAAAGGAATTCTTTACACGTTTTTGGTAGGACTTCAATTTAGTACAACCCCTGTGGAAAACAGTATGGGGGAGATTCCTCAAAGAACTAAAAGTAGACTTTTGATCCAGCAATTTGATCTAGCAATTCCACCACTGCATATCTAGCCAAAGGAAAAGAAGTTATTGTATCAAGAAGATAACATCCACTTGAATATTTATTGCAACGCAGTTCACAATTGCAAAGACACAGAATAAACTCAAGTGCCCATCAACTCATGAGTGGATTAATAGCATGTGGCAATGTATACAATGGAATATCACTCAGAGATGAAGAAGGAGGAATTAAGGCCTTTTGCAACATTTTTTTTGTTAAATCATAACTGTGGACATTAATGCATTTATGGGGTACAATGTGCTTGTTTGATACACAATGTGGAAAGCTTACATCAAACTGGTTACCATAATCATCACCTCACTTAGTATTTGTTGTGGTAAGACATTTATACTCTTAATAGTTTTTTTTTTTTTCATATCAACATATTTATTTATTATTTTTTTTTTTTAATTATTTTTTATTGAGTCATAACTGTGTACAATGATTCAAGCTTGGAGTACAGTGTGCGGGCTTCCCATACAATCGGAGATATTTTTATCCACCTGATTAATGTAACATTCATGATATTTT
>CAUYRH010036875.1:0-17015 GCA_963574655.1 Perodicticus potto | reverse complement strand
ATTACCGTGCCATAAGTTTTTGTTTCTTCAGTTTCTTCTGGGATATCTTTTTCTTCTGTGCTACCTCTTCTTCTGGTTTGGGAACAATCTGTTCCTTTTCAGTAAGGATCATCTCAATGTGGCAGGGGGAGCTCATGTATGCGTTAATGCAACCTTGAGCTCTGTAAGTTCGGTGGCACATCTCGGGTGCTTTGTTCACTTGGATGTGATCAATGACCAGAGAATCTACATCTAAACCCTTAAGTTCAGTATTACTCTCTGCATTTTTAAGCATATGCAGCAAAAATTTAGCACTCTTTTTGGGCCACCGACCCTGTGTCCAGCCCCACTCTTTGGCCTGGGCACACCTACCAACTCCATCATTGTAATGTTGGAATGGTCCTCATTGTTTCTTTAAGGCGACATCCTTCAGATACTTGGTGGCTTTTCGTATATGCATACCCTTGATGGCCTGGGCAGTTTCACGTGTGTTCTCAAAGTGAACACGAAGATTTGAGTGCATGAGTTGCATGACTTGTGGGGTTTTCTGGGTCAAGTGAATAGTGAACCATTTTCACAGATCACCTCAGGCCGCTTAGGGGAAAAGGAAGAGAAGTGGCTTCTGGGAAAATTCATGAGAACTCCTCTTTTTTTTTTAAGAGACAGAGTCTCACTTTGTTGCCCTCGGTAGAGTGCGGTGGCATCACAGCTCACAGCAACCTCCAGCTCTTGGGTTTAGGCAATTCTCTTGCCTCAGCTTACCGAGTAGCTAGGACCACAGGTGCCCACCACAATGCCCGGCTAAAATGTTTTGTTTCTTAAACTGGGTGACAAGTACCTGGGTGTGTGTTATTATACATATTTACCTTAAACATGTACCTATTTATTTAACAAATCCTACAGAACTTACATGCACCAGGCATCGTTTTAATTGCTTTGGAGATGGTCTCTCTCTCTTACCATAAATGCGTTTTAAGACTGCAAAATAACTCATGATTAAAGGGGACAGATTAGGGCACTCGTGTGAACAGAGGAGGGGTCCTAGGGCTTGAGCATCAGAGGCCTCAAAATACCATCTCTAGTACCAGAAAGTGCATGTTATATTATTTTTTAATGGAACGTTGAACTTTCATTGTCTAATTTCGCTTGCTGAGCATAGCCTGTCGCAGGCCGGCCCCTGCCAACCAACATTTGTCTGCGTTCATATGACAAGGTGCTCATTCCTGGTCACATTCCTCCTGTGGGACTCCCCTGGTACCACGTGAGGCCTAAAAGCCTCCCCTGAGCACACATCTCAGATCCTCAGGCACGTGTGCTCCCAAACCAGGGCTCGAAGGAGCTGCTCCTCCCCACCCCCACCCTGGGCGACCAGGCCCAGTCCCTGACCTGAGCTTCGCTCTGGGTGCCTCTGCCTCCCCCTGTTTGTGCAGCATGTTGTGCAACTGTGTTCTGACCCCGCGGGAGAACTCCCAGGAGCTGGCCAGGCTGGAGGCCTTCGCCCAAGCCTACAAGGTGAGACCCAGAAGGCTCATTCTGTGTTCTCTCTCCACCTTCACAAGCCCCCCTAGGGGGGAAGAGAAGAGGCTGGCGGGGAGATGTTGCCCACCTTGGGTCCCTTCCTCTGTCCCACCTGGCCGAGGGGTCTCGGATGCCCTGGTTTGAGTCATCCCAATGGGATCTAGGCAGCAGAGGCCTCACTCCTGAGCTTCCCTTGGGGGCTTAACCCCAACTCCTGGCCTGTAGCCCTGATGCCCCATGAGACCACCTTGCCTTATCCTGCACCTGAAGGCCCAACTGCCCCCCCTCCCTGCCTCACCCCCACACTCCCATCTGCCTCTACAGGCAGGCCACAGAAGGGGATTTGCAGGTCTGGAGCCAGGGGGACCTCTGGAGACTCTTTCCAGGTTTTTATTCCTGTGGGAATAGCTGTCTAGCCTTTAGAGACTGCAGTCCACTTAGAACCAAAACAGAAAGGTGACTCAGCCTGTTTCTAAATTCTCTGGAAAGGGGTTTGTCATCAGGTGTGTTTGTATTCTCAAGGCGAGGGCTCACTCGGCCCCCCTCACTGCCCACCATCCCTGCCCTTGCCCCACTGGACGCTCAGCCCACCCACAGCCTGTGCTGATGGCCCCCACATATGTGTCCCCAGAGCAGCTTGCGTGAGCTGGTGGAGTCAGGTCGCTACGACACACGGGAGGACTTTGCCGTGGTGCTGCAGCCCTTCTTCCAAAACATTCTGCTCCCTGTCCTGGCGGTATGTCCTCCACCCTCACCCATGGGGCTCTGGAGGGGAGAGCCTGCCAAGGGTGCCTTAGAGGAGAAAACTCAAGGCAGAAATGCCAGTGCTTTCATCAGCATGTGAATAAAACAGGAAGACACAGACAGATCCCGTTCTGGTGGGTGCAGCCCCCTCGAATGCCTGAGCCGTGTTCCCAGAGGCAGCCAGATGTGGGGCATTCCCATTGCTCCTGATCACTGCCTCCAGTGTACCAAGCACCTATGATGTGCCAGGCACTGTGCTTCCCATGGATAAAACTGAGTATTATCACCTGCACAGAAACAGAGGTGCAGAGACGTGACTGTACTTCCTAAGATCACATAGGAAATAACAGGCAAGATTTGTCCAACTCCAGACATAAACTTTCTGCCACATGTGTGGTCTCTCTTGCATGGGGCACTGAAGTTATAAAGGAAGGTTCTGGGTATTGTCCATTTCCACTGTGGTCAAGCTCTTTGCCTGGCACTGCTGCTCTGAGGTGAGGACTGAGGTCTGTCCCCCTAGGGCTCTATCCCATGGCCTTATCCACCTGGAGGGAAACTGGAGGGACAGCAGTTCTGCAGACTCCCAGGTCCCTCAAGAGGGAAAAGGCTGGACACAGGGCACCCTACCCAGGCCAGCTTTGAAGCTTGGCTGTGTTCTCCCCACCAGGGCCAGCGGGCTGAGGGCTGGCAAGTAGCTTCCCCGAGCTGGCCGATCAAGACTATCTCAGGAATGAGTGTCTCTCTCTCATCCATGGCATGGGCTAGGACGTTATGTGAATGTACCAGAAATAAATACAGCATCTGTTTTTTATTAAACAAAGGGGAACTATAGGGTCAGGAAGGAGGGTGGGAGATTGGGGTCACCCAAAGCTGCTCATCTATGGGATGGCTCTGATCTCCCTCTTAAGGTGAGCAGGCCCTGAAGGGACCAGTGACCTGGAGCACTCCCAGGAGAGGACAGTACCGGAGGCCAAGCTACTTGCCTGTAGCTCCCTCTGAACCAATAGGATCTTGAAAAAATATATTTGTCTCTTTCAGGATGGGCGCCCAGATACATCCTTCTTTGCCCCAGATTGCATCCACCCAAGTCAGAAATTCCACTCCCAGCTCTCCAGGGCCCTTTGGGCCAATATGGTAAAATAAGTGGGATGTCCGTGGTCCCCTGGGGTTCTAATCTAGAGCAAAGCACCAGCCCCTATAGAGTGGAGCCTGGCTCTTGGTGTCCATGTGCGAGGAAGGCTGAGAGGAACGGTGGCTGGCACATCTGTAGAAGGCCCTAGAATTGAAATTAGAGTCCTTAAAAATCTCCTCGGCCTGGTCCTCTCCTCAGGGCTTTGTATGGCCAGGACGGACTCTCTCCAAAGAAATGCAAGGCAGAAACCCACGTTCTTTTGCTATCTTCTAAGTTGAGCAGTTTAAGCCATTTTATGTCATTCAAGTCTCTCCACAACCCTGCTAGGGATGGACTATGAGTCTCAGAGAAGCTAAGCAACTGGCCCCATACCCCACAGCTGGCAGCGGCTGGAGCCAGGGTGGACGTGGCCACCAAACCTCCTGAAATGGGGTGCTGAGTTTTCCCTACCGCAGGGCACTGCCAGGGAATGTTCACTTCAACAGAAACAAATTGGTACACCTGTGGCTCTGTTCTTCCTGATCAGCTTGAACCACTCGAAAGCAAAGTGGATGCCCTGGAGCTGACAGCAGAGATCCCCCTCACCTGCCCTACACAGGTAACCAGGAAGGACCCGCTCGCTCCTCTCCAGGGGCCCAGGGCAGGGCTCAGCCTCCTCCACAGCTTCCTGTGCCCACCTTGACCCTTTACTGAGACATGAGGATGGGCGGGGGGATGCAGAGGGACGAGGGTGCAGCAGCTGTTATATCTCTGGACAGGAGAGGGGGGCCTGGGCCCTGCAAAGGGAGCAGATTCCAGGGCAGCCAAACAGCCAGGAGACCAGAGTCTGGGGCAGGGTTGGAGGCCTAGCAAGGGGCCAGGTGGGCTTGGAAGCTGGAGTTAGTGACAGTAGTGCAGGGATTGGGGAGGTCCTCAGGGAAAGGGTCACCGGGGAGCAGCAAAGGACAGAGCCCAGAGCCATGGAGGAGGGAGCCAGAGATGGGCCTGTGAGGACACAGCAGCTCCAGGCTCCTTTTAAGGAGGAATATGTAAGCTAAGCTTGTTTTCAGGCCTAGGGGTGGGGGCAGGTTCATGTTCCCTTTGCCTCCAGCTCCTCTTCCTTTGTCCTGTCTTATAGCTTTTTAACCAAATAAGGCCAAGGCCAGAGAGCCCTCTGCAGCAATAAAAGCAGGGGGCCTGACCCGATCTGGGACCCTGAGTTTCCCTCCCGGGTGGGCTGTGTCACCCTTTCCCACCCTCCTGGCTGGGGAGTGAACCTGCAGCTCCCCCATGTGTCTGCTGGAACTCCTGAGAGAGTAGGCACAGCTGTCCGGACCATGTTCCCTTGCTGCCGCCTTCCCCACCCCAGTCTGGGCCCAGTCTTGTGTACCATCAACCTCATCAGGAGAGCAAGGTGGCAGGAGGAGGGATGGTTGGGGACATGAAGATAATGGATAGTCAAATTGCATAACAACAGTACAACACGGATGTCTCTAGACACAATGGTCAGATGCTGGCCAAGGGGCTGGGGTGAGGCCCCTCCAGTGCCAGGTGCAAACCCCTTACCTGCTGTATCCTGAGGATTCCCAGGAGTTCCAGGGAGGAGTCAGGGTAACTTGGGTAGTGGGGGACATTTAGGGACTCAGAGCAGTGTCTATGAACCATACTATATATATTTCAATATTTTACCAACCTGTATGGCCACACTGATATCACCCCCCAATCTGTCTCCACCCATTACGTTGCATCATAAAAGTAACAACCCCTCCCAGGAGCCATTGTTTGCCCTTTCTCCCCGAAAGCGAGTCTTAAGGACTGAGTTGGAGACTGAGCACTGGGTCAGAGAGAGCCCTGCCACCATCGCCTCCAGGCAGCCTCTGTTACTCTCTGCCCCCGACCAGGCAGGGAACCCTTAACAGTTGATGCTCCACACAGCCTCTCCAGCCACAGTGGGCTCGGCTTCTCCCTTCTGGACAGAGCCTGCTTGAGCCACTGTGAGCAGGAGAGCAAACCCAGCCTCCTGGAACCACAAGCCCAGCCCAGGGAGAAGCTGTTGCTAAGCAACCCTGAAGCCCATTCCGAGAGGGTCCATCTGCTCCCTCCCATGTGCCTCAGAGTGATATAAAAGTCCTCCAGCATCTCAGTGTGAGCTGACAGGGGCCAGGCAGCACATATTTTTGTCCTAGATGTGTCTAAACATAGAGGCAACAGGCGACAGGCAGGATGCAGTGCTGGGAGGGGGGCGTGAGATGTGAGCGCTGAGGAGCTTTCTCAGCCTCCCCCCTTCTCCCCCACACCCCCAAACCGCCAGCACATTGTGCGTGCCAGGTAGGGCAACTTAACAGGACTCCAGGGATTTCTGCTGTACTTTCAAGTTGAACAAATTATTTTACAGCCAGCTTTTGATTAGCTGCTCTGTGGACTGGGCCTGATCTTCCCTCCCTGCCTTAATGAGCGCTCTGCCCACTCCTTCCCTAACCCCAGGGCAGCAGCTGAACCACCCTCTGTAAGATCAGCCCTGTCCTTTTTCAGCTTTTATTCTTCTTGACTACCCTGAAGCATTTGTCAAAGCTAGTCACCTCCTCCTTGAAACTCATCCCTCCCTGGGTTGTGGCTACCAAACCACCTTGACCCCTGCTGGTCTTCCCTCCTTCTCTTAACTTTGAAAATGTGCACATCCTCCAACTTTCATGTCTCTGTCCTGTTTTCCTTCCCCACATCCCTTCACTTTGAGGTTTATCCATTTCCAGGATGTCCTGTGAAATTCTTTGCACTGGAGTCCTCAGTCTCTCAATCTGTCTTTATTTCTTCTTTCCCCAATCTTATCTTTCTAACCCTTAAAATTCATTTCCCCTCTGAAGCTCTCGATCGTGTAAGGTTACCCAAAAGGCAGATTGAATGTATGATCAGGGACATCAACAGAGCAGGGATTCATTCCAGAGAAAGAGAGTGGAGGGGGGCTGAAATAATTTCACGTGTTGCATCCTGTCTTTTCTCATGAGAAAAAACAGAAGTTTGTTGAATTCCCTTAAACTTGCTTTCTTGGCTGGATGTGGTGGCTTATCCCTATAATCCTAACACTCTGGGAGGCCAAGGCAGATGGATTGCTTTAGCTCAGGAGTTGGAAACCAGCCCGAGCAAGAGCAAGACCCCATTTCTACTAAAAATAGAAAAAAAACCCCAAAAAACTGGGCATGTGGGTAGCACCCGTAGTCCCAGCTACTCAGGAGGCTGAAGAGGACCACTTCAGCCTAAGAGCTTGAGGTTGCTGTGAGTTATGATGACTCCACTGCACACTACTCAGGGCAACAGAATGAAACTCTGTCTCAAAAAAAAAAAAACCCCAAAACTTGTTTTATTGTTGAGCAGTGTTTCTACATTGAATTATATATGGGAGACATTATATCTTTTTAATGCTCAGAGCTTCTAAATCTAATTCTGCCCTAACCTACCACTACCTCAAACTCAACATTTGTTCAAAAAATAATTTTTGAGCAAGGAATATTTAAATAGGAGCTAAATATTTGTCTCCCAAATTCCCTGCTCCTTGAGACTTCTCTATTTTTGCCAGCATTATAGTGGTTTTCAAGTTCTACAGACAAGAGAAGCTGGGCACCCTATCTGATAGGATTCCCTCCAGTCTCCCTCCCATCTAGTCTCTTCCCAGATCCTGATCACCTGTTTGTTAAAGGTTAACTAGACCTACCTTCCCATCATAATACAACAGAGAATTATATAACCTTAGGATCTCACTGGGGAGGGCCTTCGACCTCTACTTAGGCAATTTCTCACATAATAGGGAATTCTTCTACCACGTCCCACCCAAAGCATCCCTGCAGACTGTGCGTAAATGTCCACACTCTATTAAGTGAGCTTTTCAAACTGCCAAGTGGCTACCCATTAACAGGTTGTGAAATTGATGTAGATGAAGAACCAGTGCTTTTTGAATGGAATGGGATAGAAAGCATCACGAAGCCACTTCCAAGTGCTTACTGAGTCTTCCCAAGTGCTTACTGCAGACATGACTGCCATCCCTGACTCATGTAGGTGTCTCTGCTGGGAATGTGGCCCCCTTTATGTGAGTGACTGTGCACCCCCATTTGATCCAACCAGCACAGAAGAAAAGCCCCCTCCTTCCCTGTGGAACATTACACCTACTAACGAGCCAGGATGCTTGTGACCTTGTCCTACAGCCACTGACTCACGTAGCTGACTCACATCAGGTGGTTGTCTGGGCTCTGCTTCCCCCTTCTTGCACGCTGGAACTGCTAGAACGGTTCCTGGTAATGGCATTCTGTTGGCTTCACTTTCTACTCACTGGTGCTCTAACCCTAACTGTCAAGAGAGCGTCAGACTAAGTTGAATCCTCTCCCATGTAATCCGCATGGCTCTAGGCCTTTAAGCCACTCTGAGTCATGTCTGCACCAAGTGGTAAGTGGTTAATAAACTTGGCTAAAAATAAGCCCCTGGCACCCCAGCCCACCTCTCTGCAGCAACCCTGGTCAGTTCTCATTGTTCCTGACCTGACCTCACTCCCCTCTATATGCCAGGGTCTTCTTAACCTTTGGCCGATAGCTCTGTCTCTCCTTCTCTAACCCATGGATCATATGATCAAATACATTTGATGAAATAGACTGTCTAGTTTGACTCTCAGCACTCCCCAAAGGGCAGGCTTTGTTTTTGCCCTCTGGATCTTCCCTTGCTGGTCACTCTGGGGATATCTCCAGCCCCGAGACCCTAAGCTCAGGCAGGGCCACTTTGAAGTGGGGGGGAGGATAACATTAGCGAGCCCACCCCAGCTTGTCTCTGAGGACCACACATCCCCAGGTCTCGCTGCAGGTCCTCGGTAACTGCTGCGCTCCCTAGACCACCCCATTCTGATGCTTCTCCAGAGGCCGCCTGCCTGACCAGGGGCAGCTCTTTGTATCCTCTCCTCATCCTGGCACCTGCTCAAGCATTTACAGAATGCTCCAATGGCCCTCATCTGATGGTGAACGCTCGAGGGACACAGAACATCAACCTGAGACCAACCCAGTTAGCCATCTAGATGTGCCACCACGAGCCCTCTCCTGTCTTACGCTGCTATATCCTGTCCAGTGTGCACTTCCTGCCCTTGGGCGTGAGTGCTGCTCCATGAAAGTACGGCCCGTTTCAGACAGGAATGCTGAGACTCAAAGGAAAGGGTAGACTTGCTGGGCCTGAGAGCTTTACGCCCGTGGACTTTGTCGTCCCAATGACTGTGGGCCAATGGGATCTTTGTTGGCCAGACTCCAGCGTGAGGAACGAACCCAGACAAGGGGCCAGTCCTGACTGGGGCCAGCTCTGCACTCACCCCTTGCTCCCTAACCTGGAGCAGGTCCCTTCTGCACCGCAGGCCTCACTTGCTCCTCATCTGTAAAATGGGAGCATTTGGGAGTTGCAAAGTCAGATGTCTGCAGTGCAGGGATGTGACTCTGTGCTCAGGGTCTGGCATGAGACAAAGGGAAGTGGTATGGCCAGAACTGGAGAGGGCACACCCCTTCTAAAAGCATTAAGAGGTCCTCCCCCGTCTCCGTCCCTTCTCTCTCTCCCTCCTCCCCCTTTTTCTCCACCATATGGGCCAAAATAAAGTAAAATAAAGTAAAACATCTCCTGGCTGGGTTCAGCCTATTTTCAACCCCTTGAATGGATTTCTAAAGATCCTTTTTCCCCTAAAATTCTTGTTTTCTCTTCTTACTCCCATTTTATTTCCAATTTTTCAAACTGTAGCCTTTCTACTCCACTGAGCACATTTGTGGGAGCGTTCACAGCCCTGGGTCCACTTCCTGATCTTAGTTTTATCCACCTGATCTTGCCTCACAATCACCTTTACATTTCTCGTTAACTTGCCTTCTCCCTGTTTCTCCTTTGTCTACTTCCTTTTTCAATTAACCCATCACCTGCAACTGGGTGGACTTGGATTCTTGACTGAGCTTGTATGAAAACGGATTGTGAAATAGATGAGTAGGGAACAAAAAGGATGTTTCATAAGGGGGGAGAAATGGACCAAAATGTAAGAAGTCCACCGGAAAGGGTTAAGACATGTAGTTCAAAGGAGGCAGAAAGAAAGAAAAAAATAGTAATAGATACTCAAATATATTGATAATCATACATTTCCTGGAAGACAAACAATGCTGACATGTGAATCCCTTGCCAGAGAAGTCACAAAGGAAAGAAGATAAGTTTGAGGATTAGGGATATGTTCAAAATTGCTAAGATGAAAACGAAAGCACAGAGTGTCCCTTGCCAAAGCCATTATGTAAAACCCTCTGGGGGAATGAATGAAATTATGTTTGTACAGTTCTTTCTATTTCAGTGCAGAAGAATCATGTTGAATAAATCTGGAGGGCAGAATTGTTAGTTCTTACCTTTCCTAAGCCAACTTCGATGCTGTCAGATAACTTTTCCATGTGCCCTCTTTTCTCTCGTAGAATGAGCCCTTCCTGAGAACCCCCTGGAACAGTAACTACACATACCCCGCCAACCCAGCCATTGAGGTAACCCCCGACTTGCATCTGCCTCTCTCAGACACAAACCATTTCCACCTGCCAGGGACCTGGGGCGTGGTTCAAGTTTCAAAGTGTTAGCCGAAGCAGAAATGTACCCTTCTGACGTACCAGGGATTGGAATGTACAAAAAAGTCTCCGAACCACGAAGCCCCAGGATTGTCCTAACATGTTCTCAGGTTGCTTACCTGACGTCACCCAGAGGAAGTGCCTATGGATCGGCTTTCTTTGACCTTTGTGATTCTTTGCTCACAGATGTGGTTTCGGATTAGATAGCTCAGCCTTTCAGGAAGAGATGAGGGGGAGGCAGTGTTCTGTTGACTTCCTGGAAGGTGGAAGCTGAGTGGAAAGGAACCTCGATTTCAGGGGCTGGGCCCCAAAGGAAGCTGAGACATATTCATGTGGGCCCACAGCCGTTATTGTTTATTTCAAGTCAGGCATTCTACCTCTGAGGACACTGAGCCCTGGCTTCAGGGACAGAGATGGCCTGAAAGATCCTGGACTGCCCAACCCTTGCAGATAGGCCTGGTCAAGGTCAGGTCTGCTGGCCACCAGGACAGGGCTCAACCAGCAGTTTCAATTTCACACCTGTCGTCTGTCCAGTCTTGTGCTAGGGGCAGGAGGGGATTCAGAGAAGTGGCAGACGTGGTCCTGACTGGGGAAGTTAGAGCCTAACGGAGTTCCCCAACTACTGAGCAGCTACTGTGTGCAGGAAACTATTCCAGGGGGATAGAGCAGGAAACCAGACAGGTGGGCCCCACCCTCGTGAAGCATGCAGTCTACTGAGGGAGGCATCCAAAACCCAGTCTAAACATGATCATTTCGCGATGGCAGCTCTGAGGGGGGCGATGTGAGAAAGGTGCTGGGGCTGGGGGAGAGGTGGCAAACTCAGATGCACTGTCCACAGCGGGCCTGTCCGAGGGAGATTTGAGCTGACACGTACATTATAGAGACACCAGAAACAGGCGGGAGGGCCAAGGAGCGCAAAGGCTGGGAAGTAGGGCTAAGTTGGGTATTATCTGATGAAGACAAAGAAGGTGAGAGTGGCTGGGGACGTGAGAATGAGGTAGAGGGTGGGTGGCCAGGGGCCGGGGCACATGGAGCCTGAACCTCTGAGTAACAAGGTTGGATTTCAGGTGGAGAGCAGTGGGAAACCCTTGGAGCGTTTAGGGGAGAGTGACATGCTTGGGTTCACTTCTCTGTGAAAGATCACCCAGACTGCTACGGGGAGGACACTTTGGAGATCAGGGGGTGTCGTATAAGCCGGCTGGAGACACTGACCTGTATGAAATGCCCAGAGAACTGTTAGAGGCCAAGCTCTGGGGTACAAGTAATGACAGCTTCCCGGCTGGGGTTACGCCAGCTCTAGCCTTTCCTGGAGTCCACCAGTGGCCAGATTCCATTATAATTGAAATGTCAGCTGCATCTTGTCACTCAGGAGTTTATTTATTTATTTATTCAACATTTGCTTACGGATGCCTAAATGGAGCAAGCGCTGTGCTAAGCACTGGGTAGACAGTAGGAAGGAGAGTGGGTCTGGACCTGCCCTTCCAGCCTGCAGTCTCCTGTGAGGCTAAGGAAGTAACAATACTTGAGTTTATTCCATTGCAAGAGGTTAAAACCCCAGGCTAGAGAGACATGTCTTTGAAAGCTTCTTACTTAAAGTGCCACAGAAACAAAATCCTGTTATCCTCAGCATGCGGAAGAGCCTGAAGGATGTTATGTTAAGTGAAATAAATCAGGCACAGAAGGACAAGTACTGTATGTTCTCACTCACGTGTGGGACTAAAAAAGATGGTCTCATGGAAGCAGAGGGTGGAACAGTGGTCACCAGAGGCTGGGAAGGGTTAAGGAGGAACGATGAGCAGGGGTTGTGTAATGGATACAAAATTACAGCTAAACAGGAGGAATGAATTCTTTTTTTTTTTTTTTTTGAGACAGAGCCTCAAGCTGTCACCCTGGATAGAGTGCTGTGGCATCACAGCTCACAGCAACCTCCAATTCCTGGGCTCAAGCGAGTCTCTTGCCTCTGCTTCCCAAGTAGCTGGGACTATAGGTGCCCGCCACAACGCCCAGCCATTTTTTGGTTGCAGCCGTCATTGTTGTTTGGCAGGCCGGGGCTGGATTCAAACCCGTCAGCTCAGGTGTACGTGGCTGGCACCTTAGCCTGTTGAGCCACAGGCTCTGAGCCAGGAGGGATGAATTCTAATGTTCTATAGCACAGTAGGGTGACTATAGTTAAAGGCTAATTAATCATATATTTGCAAATACAGTAGAAGCTCTGTAAGGTGACCACCCAAGGGACTGTAACAAACTAGTCAACATACAGAAGTGGTCAACATAAGGAACTAGGCCTACTATACTAATATGTACATGAGGTGCACAGCTGGTGTATGAAATTAGGTCAACTTAAAGAGGTGGTCAGTGTAGGGAGGTGGTCAACTATGGCAGTTTGACAAGGTCGAAGAGCAAATTTTGAATGTTGCCAACACAAAGAAATGATAAATGGTTGCCGTGATATGCTAATTAACCTGATTTGATTATTACATATTGTATGCATGTATCAAAATATCACACTGTGCCCCATAAATGTATACATTTATGGTATGTCAATTCAAAAGAATAACAAAAGCAAGAATAATAACAAAGCAGCCACACACAGGCGACATCAACATTACTGGGAAACTTGTTAGAAATGCGGAGTCCCAGACACCACCCTAGACCTACTGAATCAGAACTTGCAATTTAGTGAGATCTCAGGGGCTGAGGATGCACTGGCTTAGGATGTGGGGTGTGGGTCTTCCTGTGACAGGTAAGCACGCTCCAGTTCCGATCCGTGCCAACTCACCTGCATTCTTGTCTCAGGAAGTATTTCTAATGTGTTGATGACTCTATTACTTCATTTTTTAGAATTGCATTTCCCCCAAGTATGTGTCATCCGCATACGAGCGTGTTCTTGATTTCAGTAAAACTTCCAAACAGTTTTACTTCCAAGAGGAAGAAGAAATCCACCAGTGTAATGAATTGAGCAATACCTTGGAATAAATTCAATCCCACTGGACTAAGCAAATAATATGAACAGTAGTTTCATTTTTGCCCCTTCATATTCTAACAATACTTTGTCTTCATCATTATCTGCCCAAACAGATGAGATGAGCTGTCAAAGCCTTTGGCTACGAGACACCTGGAAAATCAGTCAACCTCCTGGGGGAGCCCAGACTGGGAGCTTTACATTCAGAGCTCCCCTGGGACATTGGGAAGAGATTCAATCCTTCCCTCAGCTTTCTGGTCTCAGTCATTTCTGTGCCCCCTCTTTCCTGCCCCACCCCTCCCCCAGCACCTGGAAAATGTGCTCTGCCCCATGGAGACAAGGAGCGTTAACCTAAAGTAAATGCTTGTGTTCATTTGTATACAGACAAGGAATCGGTGACTCTTAACTATGCAAAAAGATGTACAGGTTTACAGAAAAGATATAGAAAAACAGGAGGTTTGCAATTGTAAAAATTTTATGTCATTTTCCTAAGAATATTTTCACTAATTATTTTTTAGGTCCTGGCATTATAATTAGTGCCGTGCCAATTAGCATAAACACCACCAAAACAGACCCGTCTAGTGTTCAGCATCCGGGTCCTGTGTTCTTTGGGAGACCACCTGTTGTGTGACTTCCTTGTTTTCTCCCCTGCTCTGGGGCAGCTCCTGGCTCCATTCGATGTTTAGTGAGGTTGGGATGGGAAAGGCTATGGGGGTGGGCATGTGTTGGGGTACACGCATAGATGTATACACTACATGTTGTGCATAGGGGCAGGTAGACACCCATTTCTCTCCCTCTAACTTCTCTCTTGGCCCCTCTACAGCTTAACCACTCTTACCCTCCCATGATCCCTTTATGATATATTTCTAGCCTCCACCAAAAATTTCTTAGCTAGTTCTTCTTGGACTGAAAGTCATCTTCCTGTACAATGAATGTTGGATGCTGTGTCTTTTCTCTTGCTGATTTAGAACTGGGGCAGTGACTTTCTGTGTAAGGAGTGGAATCCTTCCAAAACTGTTCCAACCTCTGGTGAGTGAGAACATCGCCCCCTTCAGTTAAGACCCTCGCTAAGCATCAGGTAGGGTGGGAGGCCCCATGAACACACTCTGGAGCTCTGAGTGGGCCTTGCTAATTGCCATGTGGTGCAGACCAGATGCTGGGAGGCCCAGGAGAAGCCGGCCTGCAGCCATCGTCATGCTCCCATGAGAGGTGCACGGACCTCTCTACCAAACTCTACTTCTTGTCTGTTCCCAGTTCCAGTAGTGGCCCCTGTCCTCCCTGCCCAGTGCCTGTGCTATGCTATATGACCCCTACAGCTATAACCACCGCACTGTGACTGGGCTCCTTTGAGGGAGGAGTTAGCCAGGGCCATAACCATTCAACTCATTACCTCATGAATGGAAGAAGCAAAATTGCTAAAGCCTCAGGCTTGAATCAGAGCAATAGAGACCTGTGGGACTAGGGCCAAGTTATCAACTTGGGGAAAAGTTTATACTTTAAAAGGTAGATAGTCCCCTGCCTCCACCACAGCCATCTCTCCCTTCTTCTGTCTCTCCCAGTCCATGAGCTCCGACCTGCAGACATCAAAGTGGTAGCCGCCCTGGGTGACTCGCTGACCGTGAGTACTGAGTCCAGCCAGAATCCTCTGTCCCTCGCTGTGGGCTCACATGACAGAGGACCTGTCTGTGTTACCACCGGGGCACCCTGTCCCTCCACCTCCCCAGTCCCACTCAGACCTGCCTGCGAAAGCCTCCCTGCAACGCCCCATCAGCGCCTGAGGGTAGTAGCCCAGGTCTGTCTGCCATTGTCACAGACTCATCCCCACTTACCCAGACTCAAAGGGTGGTAGATCTTACCTCTATTAACAATGCTGAGTGGGGAAAGGAGGAGAGGCAGCCACGGCCCCCCAGAACTTGTCTAGCTAGAAAAACAAGAAACTGCGTGGAAGGGGAGACGTGATCATATAGACAGCATATAGGCATATATAACTTTCAAAATTGGTTGTCCAGTTCTGTAGAAATGAACACCAGTCCCGCATGTGTGTGGATGTGTTCTCATGTTGGTGCGAACATGCAGAAGTTGTGGAAGGACACACTTCACTGTGCGAACATGTGGAAGTTGTGGAAGGGCACACTTCATTGTGTGAACATGTGGAAAGTTGTGGAAGGGCACACTTCACTGTGTGAACATGAGGAAGTTGTGGAAGGGCACACTTCATTGGCTGTGGTGTTGTGGGTATGTGGGGGGTGTCTGTGGCAGGGGACAGCCTTCTTGAGGTGGGGTAGATTATTCACTTTTTAAAAATCTTCGTATCTTTTCACTGATTATGGCAAACATATGTTACTTCTGTAAATTTTAAAAAACAATTTTTTTTTTAAAGAGAGGATAGTTAGAGAAATCTTTATAGAGGAGGTATCTTAGGTCCTGATGATGGTCTTAGAGAATGAATTTAGAGATTTAGGGGCTGGTAACAGGCCACATCAGCCCAAAGCTCTTGTGTTTCAGAGATAGCAGCCGGTCAGTTCGCTTAGGCCTGAAGGTTGTGGGGACAGGGAAGGAAGGCGCAAACGAGGGAGAGACGAGAAGCCAGATGATGGTGAGCTTACAACATTGGGGGAGGGGGTTAGGGTTGGTGCTGAAGGAAAGGAGACACTAAAAGGTGAGAGCCAGGGTGGGGCGCGAGGAAAGGTGGGCACGGGAGGGAATAGGGACGAGCTGGTGAGGCCAGGCAGGTGAGGTCAGGGGCTGGTCTGCGGCGAGGAGATGGAAGTCTCAATTAGGAACATGGCAGAGGGCACAGAAAGAAAGGGGTGGGAGGTGAGGAGGCTGGGAAGGAAGAATTGACAGGACTGACAATAGAGGACCGGGGAGAAGAAGGTGTCGAGACAAGTCAGAGTTCAGGGTGGCTGGAGAGAAGCTGCTGCTGTTGTTAGGAAAGGCAGATCCAGGTCGTAGCTGCTACCCCGGGGTCAGAGGGGCTCCCAGTGCCCTTAGCCTGCACCCCAACCCAGCACAGGCTTGGAACCCTTTTTTCGCTTTTCATAGACAGCAAAAGGAGCTCGAGCAGACAACTCCAGTGGCACAATCACATCCTGGAGGGGACTTTCTTGGAGGTGAGGGTGTTCTTGACTCATTGTGTCCTGACAATGTTCCCCCTCTCACCCCTGAGACGAGGTGGGTCCCCATAGATAGCCCAGCACTGAGACACAGGGAGACTCTAAGTGCCGTTAGTGCTGAGGGTGAGGGGACGATGCCCGGGGCAGAGTCCCTGGTTCTGACCATACACGTGACGACCTGCAGAGTGGCACTCTGGGGGCGGGGGTGTTAACCAACACGCTCTCTCTTCCCCAGCATTGGCGGGGACGGGGTCCTGGAGACGCACACCACACTGCCCAGTAAGTAGCAGCGCTGGGAAGCACCAGCACTAAGGCCATAACAAGACCCCCCGCCAAGGCCAGAGTGCCCCGGGAGAAGGGCAGGAGCAGGCGATCTGCAAGGGGGGACCTCAGCCATCCCTGAGAACCCCCAGAACCCCCTGCCCACACCACGGCCCAACACAGCAGTCCCCTGCAGCGCCTGCCACCTCTCACTGTGCTCCACCGCTTCCTTCTTCAAAGACATCCTGAAGAAGTTCAACCCTGACCTCCTTGGGTTTTCTGCCGGCACCCAGGAGGAGGCGACAGGACTAAATGTAGCAGTAGAAGGGGCCCGAGCTCGGTGAGCGGGTGTGGGCGCAGGAGGCAGAGTGAGGGCGGGGCTGCGATCGGGTGGGCAACAGGAGGAGAGACGCATGGTGTGGGGCCCCTCCCAGAGGGACGGTGACAGCTGTGCACAGCACCTCCTGCACAGTGGCCCTGGGCACAAGCTTCCTTGAAGATTAGCTCGTACAGGCTCGGCGCCTGTGGCTCAACGGGCTAAGGCGCCAGCCACGTACACCTGAGCTGGCGGGTTCGAATCCAGCCCGGGTCCACCAAACAACAATGACGGCTGCAACCAAAAAATGGCCGGGCGTTGTGGTGGGCGCCTGTGGTCCCAGCTACTTGGGAGGCAGAGGCAGGAGACTCGCTTGAGCCCAGGAATTGGAGGTTGCTGTGAGCTGTGATGCCAC
>CAUYRH010036874.1:0-13972 GCA_963574655.1 Perodicticus potto | reverse complement strand
TGCCCCCGGTGGAAGGGACTGTATTCATTTGTTTCCTGGCCAAGGAACCCATACACCTATATATACCCTGAGGCTAGAGGCCTAGAGGAGGAGACGGGGAAAGACCGGGAGAGGAACGGAGAGAGCATCTCTCTCCCCACTAGAAATCTCTCCCTCTACCAGGAGCTTTGGTGTTTTCTGTATTCTTTTCTGTAAATCAATTCTGTCTTACCATGGAGGGGTCGGGGCGGGGGGGAAATAATGTAATGAAGAATAATAAAATACATATATTTTTTTAAAAAAGTTAACTGTTAGGTTCTATTATGAGAAAAGAAATACAATTTCTAAATAATCTTAACTTATAAAACTTTTTTTTTTGGAAACAGAGTCTTGCTCTGTTGTCCCAGCTACAGTGCAGTGCCATCATCATAGCTCACTGCAGCCTCAAACTCCTGGGCCCAAGCCATCCTCAGTCTTCAAGTAACTGGGACTACAGAAACACAACATGCCTGGCTAATTTTTCTATTGTTTGTAGAGACAGAGTCTGGCTCTTGCTCAGGCTGGTCTCAACCCCCTGAGCTAAAGTGATCTATCTGCTTCAGCTTTCCAGAGTGCTAGGATTATGGGCATGAGCCATTGTGACTAGCCAAGTTATAAAACTTTTTAAAAGGACTATAACTTGCCTAAGTCTGAAGACTGCTAAAAGTAATATTCCAATCCTGATGAGCAGTACGAATTAAAGGTTTATAAGAATACACAGTGGTGTTCCAAACTGGTTTAGTAAAAAATGAGATCTCCCCAAAATATGAACCTCAAATATAGGCCTCTCTCCCCTTCAGGTCCGTATGTAAACCAGACTTACATTATGATGAGTCCCCAGTACTGCTGCTGGGATAATGGGCTGAAACAGTAGCCAACTTGGGGTTGGTAGAGTGGGTTAACATGCAGTAATTAAGAAGGGTAAAACATGGGAAATTACAGAATTCAATGATGAATCTTGATGTAACTTAAATTTATTTTCAGCTGAATAGTCTAGACTATGTATCAGAATCACCCTAGTACTCAGGTTTAGGGATCTTGTTTTATATAAGCAACTGAGTAAGTTCTGATTCTCATTCAGGTTTGAACACCATGTTAAAGGGACAAGGACAAGAAAGTGAAAAAAGATGTTCAAAAATAATTTTCCCAGTTTAAGATATCTGAGATACTGATCAGAACTGGCACTTATTCAAAGTATTTCCTTCTTGATATTACATTAAAGACACAAATTAGCAGACAGAAATACCTGGTACTTCCTAGTTAATAACAAATGTGCTTTGTCTCATTGGAATTCATTGGTGAGATTCAAAAAGTGTGAAAGAGAAATGTCTCTTTAGAGTAGACATAGAAGTGAAAGGTAGTAATGAATAAGTTATTAAAAGTAAACACATCAAGAGAAAAGTTAAGTGATAAATGATTCAAGCCCCAGATGAACTTTGGCTCCTGGCAGAGACAGTTCACATCTTTGGGGTGAAGGTGCCAATTCCTGTCCTCAGAAAAGAGTAAAGAGTAAGGGAAAAGGTGCTTCCTTCCTATTTCAAATGAGTTGGGATACAGAGGGAGAATGCCTGTATTCTTGAAGATTCTTTTTTCCTACACTTAAAGCTTTTTTTTTCCAGTTAGAGATATAAAGGGTTGGACTGGACCAGGTTCGCTGTCAACGTTAAATGTTGGGATTAGCACCACAAATCCTTCGCTGGGTCTGAGTGTTGGCTCGGGGCTTTGTCCATATAGAATGTGAGAAAAGGTAAGTATGAATGCCATTCTTGGGAAGAAATAGCAGCTGTGAACAGCAAGGTGAAGCACGGGAGATAAAAAGCCTGGGGAAAAGGATAGTAGGAACAGAAATGAGGTAGATAGCTAGTTCCTAGCTCTCCCAAAGACTATAGGGTGTCAGAGATACCCCTATACCCTCAAAACCGGAAAATGCCCCAGGAAATGGTCTCTTGTCTCACCCACACCATTTGAACCCAAACTCTAAGAATGCTGGAAATATTCAGAAATTTTTTCTTTCTTTCTTTTTTTTTTTTACCTAGAGGTTACGGAAGGAACAGAGATGGGAAATAAAACCACAAAGACTATGATAAAAGTCCTTATTACATATGACTACAATTCACTCCACAAACCAAAGAATTTTTCTAAATTACAAGGAAGGGGCAACAAAAAGCACTAGATCTTTGAGGTGTCAGGAGGCTGACATAGAAAGCTTGATGACTAGCTTAATAAATCTACCACTTAAAATTCTGTGTTCTGTGCTTAAAAAGAGGCAGAGGAAGAGTTCAGAAAAGCAGCCACTACTGTCACAAATGAAGATACATGAAAGAGAAGTTGGGCCTCTTTGTTTTCTTACCCGATTAATTTCCTCCACCAGAAAATACAGTTGGATCAAACTGCAATAGGGTTCACCTGTGCTTCTCACCAGGTCCTGATTTCCCTACTTGATAGCAAAGGATCCTGAACTCCCATTCTTTTTCCTTGTCAACAGGCCTAAATCATCTATGAATTCACCTTAAGGTCTCCAATTCTATTCTTCCACAACCCAACACTTCTACATATTTCAAGACCTTATCTGGTTCAGTTCTCACATTTCCAGATAGAAAATCTGCTCCTTGGCAGTCTTCAAACTTTACATGACAGACATTTTAGTCTTCAGCCCAGCTCCTCAATCTCTAACGTCTCCATTAACAATCCAGCAAACAACAAAAAGATCCACTTATCACAGTTCAATCCCACTTGAGCATTTACAGACACTATTATCTTGATATACTCATGTTCCAAAAGCTGACTGAGTGTCCAACAGCAGCAAAAGTTCTTATTAGGATAGACATGTTGGCACCAATAATACCAAAGTTTGGTTTTTAACTACATTTCTTGTCAGTTTGGCTGGGAAGATCTGGACAGCTGGAAGTGAGCTTCTCCATCATTTTCTGTTTCCTTCTTTGTATCAATTTTCCACCTGTGAAGCCCAACACCCCACCACCAAGTGCAGCTGCAATTCCTGCCACTTTGAAGCCTGCAAGGAGGCCAATAGGACCCCCCACTGCTCCTCCGATGAGTGCACCTGCCACAGGCAGAGCTGCCAGCTTGTATTTTGCAGCCTGTAGAAAAAAAAAAAAGAAAAAAATTCAATTTAGAAATTGAGTTGAGAATATCTGCCTGTGGTGATGTGCATTTTCCTCTCATTACTCCTGGCAATGCCTCTTTAACTCTTGGTACGTAATTAACCTTAGAGATTGTACTTGGTTGGGGGGAAGAGAAGGTATTCCACAGGTACTGCAATTGCTCCAGATCTCAGAACTTAGAGAACTGAGCTACAAAGAGTAGACTGCTACGAATTGATTTTACTTGCAAAACAATCAATTCACTGACTATCTAGCAGGCTTATTTAAACAGTTTCAGCAGCCACAGATCCCACCAAAGCTTTTATTTTGCACAGAGATTATTTTGTTGCTTTGTGCCTTGGGTTAAAAGCAATATCCTATGGAAAACATTAATAGATGGTCCCATTCCATGCGTGCTGTCACATACCTTACACTTTTACCCTGACTGGATTCTTGCAACCCTCTCTCTCGTCCCTGAACCTCCGCACATAGTCCTTTATAACACCAAATGCCTTATTGTGGGCTATGGTTTAATCTGTCTTTGAAGAAATTTCTATCCTGACAGAATGACTCTTAGAGTAGAATATTACAACCACTGATTTCTTGCACTACCTATGTGTCGTTTCTTCCTTATTTCCTTAATTGCTGGTTCCCTCAACATTTAAGAGAGCAGATCAATTGGGTTAATACTAGAGATTCCTGCGAGCCAGAGTACCATTGATTTGTCAGCAGGAGCAGAATCTTACCTTCCCCAAGTTTTTGGTTCCCTCTTCAACATTCACAGCAGCACTGTTGACATGGTTTGCAATGCTGTCAATCTTCTCCTGCTGAGACTAGATGCAAAGGAATTATGAGTGAGCGTTCCTGCTGGGGAGCGGCAGGGAGCCAACACACACTATTTTAATTCCTGTAATCAGGGCCCCAGGTACTGCAGCCTTGCCATCTTAATAGTGGTTCATTAATAGCATCTGATAAACCATGTAGAAAGGACAAATTCACTTTCATGAAAAAAAGGGGAAACTTAATTATTAGGTAATAAAAGGGTGGCAACTTTATAGCAAAAAGCATCTCACACTAAAATTCATTCAAACGTACAAACACACGAATCTACTTTCCAGGAGAAAAAAATCCAAATAAGCATTTACACATCATGTTGGGCTTGGTGGAAAAAAACAAAAAAACAAACCAAAAAACCCCACCTCTCTAACTTATCTTCTTTGAAGATTCAATTTAAAACAGTCAAGTTTACCTTAGGAGTAAAATGCCCTAGATCCAATAAACACAAATTGTTATGTTTTAGGAGTAAGACTACAATATGGTTTGAACTACCACAAAAATCTTTCCACTTGTGATATATGGTAGGGAGCAGTGAATAAATTAACTGTTCTGTGTTTTACACCTGTGTATTTTAATACATTTTAAAATCATGACAAGTTAAAATGTTTCAGATCAAATATATTAATAAAAGATTCCACATAAAATGGCAACACCTGTGCTGGCGCAATAGCACCTCTGAGTAGAAGGAATGTTGAAGTGATCTGCTCAAATGCCTCCAGTGACAATTCATTATGTAAAACACATTCTCATTTTTAAGTAAACTTTACTTAGATAGAATTTACATATAATATGTATTCATGTTAATAGTATAGGTTGTTCTATAGTTCTAAATATGCACTTATTGATTGGGATGGTTGTTCACTTAGGTTTATATATTTGCTAGGTGAACAACCATCCCAATCAATAAGTGCATATTTTAGTTTTGTTTCTGTGATTTGCAGAAAAAAAAGAGTATCTTTGATTTCAGATAAACGCCACCATCTACAATAAGTGTGATATAATTCAACTTTAATCCTGAAGTATTTGATTGCCCTATATGATTGACCTATTCATTTATATTTAAGTAGACATAAATAACACTCTTCTAATTCCAACTATCATTTCATTTAGGGACATGAAGCCCAAACAACACAACTGATTTTTTCCTAGGCTGTTTCCTATTAGCATTACTGACATCCCTTCTCTTCTTATATGCCAAATATGTATCTTTTCACTACTAAGCCATTGGTGGTATCTTTTCATTCCAGGGTTTTCCACCACTATTTTGACAACTCCTGACATAACCCCTAAAAAGTCTCTTGTCAGTTTCCTTTGAGTATCTTTCTTTTTTTTTTTTTGAGACAGAGCCTCAAGCTGTCACCCCCCGGAAAGAGTGCCGTGGCATCACAGCTCACAGCAACCTGTGAGCCATTTTTTGGTTGGAGCCACCACTGTTGTTTGGCGGGCCCAGGCTGGATTCAAACCCGCCAGCTCAGGTATACGTGGCTGGCGCCTTAGCTGCTTGAGCCACAGGCGCTGAGCCTCCTTTGAGTATCTTTGTCAGAGACAAGTGTCACAAAGGCTCTCAAACTTTAGCATGCAGGCTTCGCTCTAGAGAGAGTGCAGCACCTGGAGAGCTTCTTAAAATACAGATTGCTGGGCCCTATCCCCAGAGATTCTGCTTCAGTAGCCCTGAGGCGATGCTTGATAATTTGTACTGCTAATAAATTCCAGATGATGCTGATGCTGCCAGTCCGTAATTCTCATAAGAACCACTATTATATGTGATTAGATTAAAGGCATAATCTTTAGTCATATATTCTGTGTTCAAATCCCAGCACTGCCAACTCTGCTTTTGAACAAATTACTCAAGTTTTCTAGGTGTCAGTATTCTCATCTATCAAATGGGGATAATGATTCTTACACCTTCCTAAAGTTGAAGTGAGGATAAAATGAGATGTCTGCAAAGTATGAGGGGAAAACATAGAAAAACTCATCCTGATCTCCCCAAGAAAGTGATAACTCTCATCTTTCTACCAAAAAATATGTTAAACTTTTCCCTATGATGCTTGAAAATTCTAGGACACTAAAATATTAGATCTTTTCCCAGCATTCAGTTTTTATTTTCCTCAGACATTAAACTTATTTAATTCACCTTTCTTTCTTTTTCTGACCCATAGAACAAAAGTGCCAGCACTAATAATATCCAGCTTGTCTGACAAGCTGATTCTGACACTCTATCATTGTTTACATCTGGAACCCCTCTTTGCACTCTTGCCTGAAACAGTCTATGCTAGCAGATAAATCACTGGCTTAAAAGTTTACCATCAACCTTCCTATCTTGGTGAGTTGAGGGGTAGAGAAAAAATAGCCAGTGTGTCTCCCTTCCCTCAGTCCAAAAATAATTCCAGCAAGAGAGAGGAAACTGCTAGGATTATTACCATTTACATACCCCAAGTGTAATCTCAAGACCTCAGGAAAATATTTTATAATGCTCTTTCCTAAAAAAGGTTAAATGTTATAACTCAATGACTCTTTTTTTTTTTTTTCCAGAATTTTTTTAAATTAAATCATGGCAGTGTACATTAATGCAATCGTGGGGTACAATGTGCTGGTTTCATATACAATCTGAAATATTTTCATCAAACTGTTTAACATAGCATTCATGGCATTTTCTTAGTTAATGTGACCTTTATATTCTGCATTCAGTAAGTTTCACCTGTACCCTTCTAAGATGCACCGTAGGTGTGGTCCCACCGAGTACCCTAGCTCCACCCGTCCTCCTCCATCCCCTCCCTTCCCTTGCCCCTTTCCCCTATTCTTGTGCTATAATTGGTTTATAGCCCTCATATGAAAGCTATAAATTAGTTTCATAGTAGGGCTGAGTACATTGGACACTTTTTCTTCCTTTCTTGAGATACTCTGCTAAGAAGAGTTTCCAGCTCCATCCATGAAAGAGGTAAAGTCTCATTTTTCTTTAAGGCTGCATAATATTCCATGGTATACATGTACCACAATTTATTAATCCATTCGTGGGTTGATGGACACTTGGGCTTCTTCCATGACTTAGCAATTATGAATTGGGCTTCAATAAACATTCTGGTACAGATGTCTTTGTTAAAATGCGATTTTTGGTCTTCTGGATATATACCTAGTAAAGGAATTATAGGGTCGAATGGCAGGTCTATTTTTGGATCTCTAAGTATTCTCCAAACATCCTTCCAAAAGGAACGTATTAGTTTGCATTCCCACCAGCAATATAGAAGTGTTCCCTTTTCTCCACATCCACACCAACATCTCTGGTTTTGGGATTTTGTTACGTGGGCTAATCTTACTGGAGGTAGGTGCTATCTCAAAGTATTTTTGATTTGCATTTCTCTGATGATTAAGGAGGGTGAGCATTTTTTCATGTATCTGTAGGCCATGTGCCTGTCTTCTTCAGAGAAGTTTCCCTTCAAGTCCCTTGCCCACCTTGAGATGTGATCACTGTTCTTTTCCTGCTAATACATTTGAGTTCTCTGTGGATTCTGGTTATTAAACCTTTGTTGGAGGTATAACCTGAAAATATCTTCTCCCATTCTAAGGGCTGTCTGCTTGCTTTACATACTGTGTTCTTGGCTGTGCAGAAGTTTTTTAGTTTGATCAGGTCCCAGTAGTATATTTTTGATGCTGCTTCAATTGCCCGGGGAGTCCTCCTCATAAAATATTTGCCCAGGCCGATTCCTTCAAGAGTTTTCCCTGCACTTTCTTCTAGTATTTTAATAGTTTCATGTCTTAAGGTTAAATCTTTGATCCAGTGAGAGTCTATCTTAGTTAATGGTGAAAGGTGTGGACCCAGTTTCAGTCTTCTACAGGTCTCGATGACTCTTTTTTAAGTTAAAATGAAATTTTAAAATAATTTTAGTATTTTTTTTTACAAAAACCCTTTGCAATAATTAGAGAAAGACCATGAGAAAAAAACCAATCCCAAGATCACTAAGTATTTGAACTACAATGCCCCCCATCACTGTAATCACCAGCACTTAATGAGGCTCAGCTTGCCCTGGGGAGTATCTCACATCAGCAAGTACTTATTCACTGAGGACAGAAGCTTGCTTAAATAGAGGGCTTGGCCATGAGGATAAGGCAGAGAGAAGATAGCCCCTCTGCTATGATCAGTAGTCATTCCTCAATTGTGCATATCTGCCTTCCTCTTCCCTTGACTTGCTTGGTTTGATCCTCTTCAAATTCTGCTTCTTGAATAAAGAGAGGACTCAATGACACCCACAAAGACTATGGCTAAGCAGCAAACTGGTGTCATAGAATTGTCAATCACTAATAGTGGTGGAATGACATAGCAGACTGCATTCAGAGCTGACCCGGGTCATCACTTGCACTATGTCCTTGACTCTTTATGTTGAGCCAAACCATCCATATACAAACTTGCCCCCAGCTCTGAAGCCAGGCTCATAATAATGGAGCTTCATCACCTCTATCTAACCAACCTCCCCTTTTGCTCCTAATTTGCTCATTTGTTTCATCTGACTAGGCCCCTCATATGTGATAATCTTCAAAATTCCTGCCTGACATTTTATAGTTTGACACCCCATATATGTTCTCAGTATTCCTTTAACAATCAGTTAAACCATTTATGAGGGCCAGTGTGGTGTTTCTTAGTAATTAATAGATCCCCTTTTAAAGAAAAAAATTCTCAAAGTTTATAAGAATATGTCTATAGATTTTATTTCAAGATCCCCTAATTGAACTGAAAACAGTAACTAAAATCTTCATGAGCAGTTATGGGAATACCTAGATTTCTGGAAAAAAATGTCATTTTGGTGGATGCAGTGGTTCATGCCTGTAATCTCAGCACTCTGGGAGGCCAAGGGGGAGGATGACTTGAGGCCAGGAGTCTGAGACCAGCCTGAAAAACATAGTGAGATCCCATTGCTAAAAAAAATTTAAAAAATTAGCTGGCCATGGTTGTGTGCACCTGTAAGTTCTAGCCACTTAGGAGGTTGAGAAAGGAGGATCACTTGAACTCAGGAATTTAAGGTGATAGTGAGCTATGATCAGGCTGCCACTGATCCTATCTTTAAAAAAAAAGTGATTTATTAAGTTATTATTAAGTTAATACTTACCAATCAGAATGCAATTTGGGCAGATGAATTAAAAATTAATGAACTGTTTTTTTTCCTTGAATGTTTGTTGTAGACACTTATAGTATCCTCCATATTAAGTAATAGTAATACGTTCAATAAATTCATCCCCAAATCTATTTATATCAACAATAATGGTCTTTCTATCAACTGAGAGTTTTGATCGTAGTTGTGCAGTTTTCTTAATGTTTTTAGAAAGATACAAATTTTCTTAAGAAGATAATGCCAAAACTCCAGGTATTTTCATTTATTCCTTTCTAAATTCCAGCCAGCCTTCACAGCCAACCTCTAGTCTTAGTTCTTGACCAATCCAATGAAAACTGAGTTATCCTGCTTCCAAACTCCTGTAGTATCGAACACGTACTCCTTAATCTCATTCAATCACACACACTGAAAACTGCAGAAACAAATCTACAATTACTGTATTATGTAGGCAGAGTAAAGGATTATTTTGGCCTAGCGTAGACAATAAGCAGAGTAGATAAAGTAGAACATCAGAGAACTCAGCAGTTGGAAAGGGACTGAAGGAACTCCAGTGCTGAAATGCCTAAAGGCAGTAATGGTGGTAGCAAAAGTAAAAATTTATGCAAGGAGCCAAGGAGGGAATTGCATAAAATAAGGAAAAAGACAAAAAATAGGAATGCAGCAGGGGTCAGTGAAAGGGAAGAGGATGGGAAGTAACAGACTTTATCTCACTTAACATTCCCATTAATTTTACACAGTTTATTGTTGTCAAATAACATCCTGAAGGTCATATAGGTAACAATGAGAGGAATTTAATCTAATCCCTTGCAACTTTAATTTTATGCATCCAGAGCAAAATTACAAAAGCCATAGGGAATAAGGTTAAAGGTGAAAGGTAGAAGTCAAAGACAAACAACAAGGATGAGACACTGTTGAACTTCTGACCCAGGGTTCTTTAAATTTCTATTGACTAGAAATAGGGCTGATTTCAAAGAAGAGAAGAGGGCATCTGAGCAATAAAGCTTGAAAAAAAATAGAGTAGATGCCTACTAGATACTAATTTATTAACATTTATTGAACTTTATTCTTTATCTGTCATTAACTTTATAAGTTCTTTTTATTGTAATAAAATACACATAAATTTGCCAATTTAACCATTTTTAAGTGTATTACTTAGTGGCATTAAGAATATCCACAATGTTGTATGACCATTACTACTATCTTATAGGTTCTTTTTTATACTATTTTCTATTCTTCATTGAGCTTAGCACAAAGCTTATGCATATAGAAAGTGCTCCTTAAATACATAGTTAATTTGCCTAGATACTATCAAGTCCATGTGATGATAATGACAGGATGTGGTCACTCTGGTTAAGTTCCCAGGTCATTCTGTACCTAAATGGAGCTTCTGTAAGTCTGTGGCCATCTGGTCATGAGAACTTAGTCACTCTGGGAATAATAATCAGGGGTTCTCTTTTGAGCTTTTGCCTAATAGCATTCTGTCTCATGTCCTACACAGATTATTATAAATAGGACATTTGTATAAAGCTATGGCTGCAGACAGGATATTCCTACACATATCTTCATTAGATTATGAGTTTTAAGAGCTGCTATATAACTTAATCAAACATGCAACTATCAAATGGCCACAAACCCTTAATTTTCCTTTCATGTGCCTACCCCCAATGGAAGGGAAAATGTATTTGTTCTGAGTGAGAAGAATTTTGTACATGTTTAGTTTGTTTTTTAAAATAACTTTATTGAAGTATAATTTATATACATTAAACACATTTTAAGTGTACAGATCAATGAGTCTTGGCAAATGTATATATTTAAGTAACCTTACATGTATAGATTTTACAAACTGCATTAGATTCAGAGATTTGTACAATAATTTTGGTTCTAAAAATAATAGACATTTTAGGATTCTTGTTTTATCATTCCCTTCTATATGCAAATATATTAATAGATTATACATATAACTAATTTAGAAACTTCAAACATTTTGCTTCGTCTGACTTAGAGGCATCAGAAATAATTCAAACAATCTGCTACATACAATTTTTGGTATTACATGTTGAGAAAATATCTACACACTAGAACATAAGCAGAGTAAGTGCCCAGTACTAAAAAGCCTAGAAATCATATTGCAGGAGGAATACAAAAGAATCATGTGTTCTTAAAGAGTAGAAAATATGGTGGGATACAGTGAAGAAGGACGATTTTAGTTTCAAGACCTTGGAAAATTTTATATGGAAAAAAACCAAAATTTGTTCAGTACATGACTCTACACAGGACAAAAATATCAAAGAGAAGTTATTACAGAGTTGAGTTTACATAAGGGAGAACTAACAGTGACAGCCTCCCAATAGAATGGTTGAATTATCAACTGTCTCTGAACTGTAATTGTTCAAAAAGAGACTCATTTATTTGAGAAGCTAGAGCAGGAATAAAGAGACTGGATTAGTAGGCCTCTTAAAGTCCTATCCCATTCCAATTCTGAGACTGTGTGATCTAGGAACTTGTAATTTAAAACCAGATTTCAGGGAAACCATACTCAAAGATGGACAAACCCAAAATCATGGTTTAATCAAGAACAAAGAAGTAAACCTAGAGAGATACGTAAGTAGAAAGATACGTGCCTGTGTGGACATACATACATATCTACACACACACATGCTCATATATCCTGCCTTCCCATAATTCCTGGGAAGGAAAAATAAGAACAGTTTAGAAAAATAATGATAGAAACTCTATTCTATCTTTCCCACCAAATCTACTCCGTGTTCCTTAATTTATTAACAGTATCATTGGTACCCATTCGGCAGAATAAAGCCTTAATCCTTCTTATCTTTGACTCTATTTTCATCTAATTTCTGCCAAGTCTACCCCAGAAATACCTCCCAGTAGTCCTTTACCTTTATACTGATATACTGGTATTGCCATGCCTCCATTCTTTGCAATTGATTTCCTAACTAGTCATCCTATCCATCACTTCCTCCTCTTGCACAGCCCACAGTGATCTTTCTAAAGCAAAGACTAGATTACATTGGCTTCTTAATGCCTACAAAATAAGGTTCCAATTCTTTAGTATGGCATTCAATGCCATTACAATCTAGCCCTCGTCCTCCTTCTTGTCCATGGTACTTCATACCTTTGTTATACTATAGTACTTGTCATTCTAGAACAGGCAACACACTTCCCTATTCCACATCTTTTTTCAGCTGTTCTCAGGGGATTAATGCACCCCTTTCATCCTACCTGTGGACATTTACTATTTTTCAAGGCTCATGTAAATGCTGCCAATCTATGTGAAGCTATCCCTAATGCTTTCACCTCACACGCCCCTGTCCCCTTTCATTGAAATTAAATGCTTCTCTTTGGACCTGACAGTACCTTAATACCTTATTCTTGCATTTAGCTATCATGCTTGAAAGCTCAGTTTTGGGGGTCCAAGCCTATTGCCACACACAACAGAATCTCTGAAGGCAGAGGGGAGGCTTCATTTATTTCTATATCCAACATGTCATACCCCTAATGCTAAGCATCCCACATAGTACCATTTACATAACAAGCACATAACAAATGCTTTTGTTCTAGAATTTGAGGACAGACCTCTATCCATGGCTCAATACCAGTCTTTAAAATTATAACTTATGTTACACTTCCAATCAAACGTCTAGTGATTGATAAGAGCTTCTCATTCTAATCATCTAACAATTCTGAGCCAAAGTTGGTGTATACTTACATTTACTGTGACAGAGAAAGCAGTGACCAGTTGGTTAAGTTCAATTAGGTCCTTAAAAAGAGAGACAGAGAAGTTACTTTTATATTTCATAGCTACCAAAAAGAAAATAATTTTTAACATACCGCTTCTAAGGTTTCCCATGATTCTGCAGCATTTTGATCTCGAGGAATTTCAGGCAATATATGTATCTGAGTCAGACTCTGAGAACTAGCTTCAGCTTCAGTAGTGTGAAATGCTCCTGGATGAACACAGCCCCATGTTTAAAGTTTATTTGCTTTGTTATAAAGTAGGTAGCATCAATCAATTTCATAAAACAATTGTCATGTAAAATGTTTAATAATTAAATGTTTAATAATTAAATTAACAACAACAAAAATTGTTACCACTGCCACTGCTACTGATGCTATTACTAACAGAGCTTATCACGTTCACAGTCAAGTTCAGCCAGTACAGACTGGTAAGAACTATGATTCTGGTAAGTACAGAGTGCTATGTGAGCATGAAAGAGTGGTATTTAACCTACACTTGAGGAGGGAAGAGTGGTCAAAGAAGGTTCTGAATCTCAAGCCGAAGGATGAACAGAAATTACAATATAGGTGAACTGGGCCAGAGTGGAGGGAGAAGCAGAGAGTTTTCAGGTCAAGGAGAACAGTGTGTGCATAAGACTTTCAGACCATGACAAGGAGAAAACCAAAGACTGAGACTGGAAATCTAAGGTAAGATTATTCATGGCACTGTAAAGTGTTAAAGAGTTTTATCTTTCTCATAAGATCAGTATGTTACCATTTAAAAGAGTTAGAGATTGATGGGAAGCTGGAAGCTAATATGCCATAATCATATTTTAGATTTAGAAAGGAAATATAAATCTTGTCAATCTAGAAATCTAGAGCACATCAAGGATGGAGTTAAATGGTGAAAACATTAGAAAGTGGAAAACTAGGTGGGAGACTTTCCAATATGTCCAGTGCAAAATAGTGATGATCTGCTTTAGGATAATGATTGAAATGGAGAGAAGAACTCTGAAGTTCTACTTTTTCCATTTGCCTGAAAAATTGACTTCCAACCCTTAACTCTGAGTTTTAATTTGTCTTTTGACGTGAGGTGAGTTTCCTGCAGACAACAGATAGATGGCTTGTGTTTTTTAATCCAATCAGCCAATCTATGCCTCTTCAGTGGGGAATTCAAGC
>CAUYRH010036873.1:0-70888 GCA_963574655.1 Perodicticus potto | reverse complement strand
CTGTGGGTTTGTCATGGATAGCCTCTATCAGTTTAAGGAATGTGCCACCTATACCTATGCTCCTCAGTGTTCTAATTAGAAAGGGATGCTGGATTTTATCGAATGCTTTTTCTACATCTATTGAGAGGGTCATATAGTCTTTCATTTTGCTTCTATTGATACGGCGAATAACGTTTATGGACTTGCGAATATTAAACTAGCCTTGCATCCCTGGGATGAAACCTACTTGATCATGATGTATGACTTTTTTGATGATATGCTGTATGTAATTTATTGGCCAAGATTTTGTTGAGAATTTTTGCATCTATATTCATTAGTGAAATTGGTCTGCAATTCTCCTTTTTAGTTGGGTCTTTACCTGGTTTTGGTATCAGGATGATATTAGCTTCATAGCACGTATTGGGGAAGATTCCATCCTCCTCAATTTTTTAGAATAATTTCTGCAGTATAGGAATAAACTCTTCTTTGAAGGTTTGATAAAATTCTGGTGTGAAGCCATCCAGACCAAAGCATTTTTTTGGTTGGGAGATTTTTTTATTGTTTCTTTGATCTCAGTACTTGAAATTGGTCTGTTCAGGAGATCTATTTCATCTGGGAGAAGGAGAAGGGAGAAGGTCTGATTCTAACTATTGATCCATTTCCTTCACATTGTCAAATTTCTGGGCATAAAGTTTCTGGTAGTACTCAGAGGATACTCCGTTCTATCTTCTAAGCTACATTCCCAGTAAGAGTGAAAAAGTGTTTCCTTTTATTTACCCCTTCACCAATAGTTGTTTTATCTTTTTGATTTAGCCATTCTAATGAGGATGACATGATACATTTGAGTGATTTTGATTTCAATTTACCTGATTCTTTGTACCACTGAGCACTTTTTCATATACATGTAGGCTGTATTAGTGTCATCTTTGAAGAAATATGTATGTATATAAGAGGGCTTGGCTCATTTGTAAACTGAATTATTTCTTTCCTGCTGTTGAGTTTTATGAGTTCTTTATACATGCTGGATATTAACCCATTATCAGATACATGCTTTGCAAATCTTTTCTCACTGTGTAGGTTTGGATTTAGTTTATTGTTTTCCTCTTCTGTGCAAAATTTTTTTAGTTGACAATGTTCTATTAATTATTTTTACTTCTAGTTTGCAGAGAACACAACCAAAACTTAAAGAGAAATGTGATGAGGCATTGAGAAAAATTTAGAATTGTGTTACTTTATAATAATTTTGGCCTTTTTAAGAGAAAAAAAAATTGCTCCTAAGAAAAACAACAGTGACAAAAAAGAGAGAGAGAAAGATAATCCAAACATCTGGAAAAAGTCAAAAAAGAGCAATAAGATTGTTCTATGTTAAGGAACAAAAGAGACTTAATAACTGAATACACCATGTAAACCTTGGTTCTGAGGAGAATGCACCATGATAGTTTATATACAGACATATATATGTACATTATATAGAGATTGTATATGCATGTAAAATATGTAAATACCACTAGATTGCTTGTTCATTTTGTCTCCATACAGCTCTTACCTGTATGTGACAAGTAGTCAATAAATTCATGTTGAGGCATGTTGAGATAATTTGGCTAAAAGTAAGGTGAGGTTATATTTCTTAGTGATTCAATTTGTGGTTCTTCAATAGAAGACCAAGGAAAACACAGGAATATTACCTACAACTGGGATTGCTAGGTCACAAGGTAGTTCTATTTTTGCATTTTTAGAAACCTGCCTACTGTTTTCCATAATGGCCGTATCACTTTACACTTTCACCAATATTACACAAGAGTTTTCTTTTCTCTACTTCCTTCCCAACACTTATTATTTTTTCTTCTTGATTATAGCTATTCTAAGAGGCATGAGCTCTTCTACCTCACTGTAGTTTTAGTTGAATTTCGCTGATGATGAGTGATGTTCAGCGTATCTATGTCATCAGTGAATAATGTCTACTCAGGACTTTTACCCATTCTTAACTTTAATTTATTTATTTATGTATTTATTTTTGCAGTTTTGACCAGGGCTGGGCTTGAACCCACCACCCCTGGTGATGGGGCTAGCGCCCGACTCCTTGAGCCACAGGCACCGCCCAACTTTAAGGTTTTTAAAAATTATTATGGGTATATAATAATTGTATGTATGTGTACATGTGATGATTTTATACAGGCATATGATCTGAGTTAATCAAATTGGGATAATTGGGTATCCAATACATTAGGCATTGATTGTTTCTTTGTGTTAGAAACATTCCAATTCTGCTCTTTTAGTTATTTTATCATATCTTATTGTTCATGATAGTAATTTTTAAACTGTTTTTTTTTCCTGCTATTGAGTTGAGGTCCTTACATATTTTGAATATTAATCTCTTATCAGATATATGGTTTGCAAATATTTTTCTTAACTCATAGGCTGCCTTTTCATTTAGATTATTTCTTTTTGTGCAGAATCTTTTATTATATTTGCACTCTCTCATTAATTGCAGCATTACTCACGGTAGCCAAGATATGGAAACAGTTTAAATTTCCATCGTGGATGAATCAAGAGTAAAAATGTAGTATATATGCACAATGGAATACTATGAAACCTTTAAAAGAAAGAAATCCTGCTTTTGGCAACAACATGGATGAACTGGAAGGACATTATGCTAAATAAAATCAATTAGGAGCAGAAAGAAAAATACTGTGTGATATCACTTATATGTAGAATCAAAGAAAGCTTAACACATAGATACAGAGGTAGACTGTGGTTGCCAGGAACTGAGGCATTAGAGTGTTGAGAAGATGTTAGAAAGTACAAAGTTCAATTAGACAGCAGGAATGTTTCTGGGTATAGTGATTATGGTTAATAATAATGCTGCATCTTTATGTATGAGCTAAGAGCTGCAAGAAAATCAAAAGTAGAATAATATTTTGTAATATGAAAATTTTATGAAATTCATTTTCATTGTCCATAAATAAAATTGCAAAGTTGTTCCCCACAAAGCCGAAAATATTTCACATCTAGCCTGCTATAGAAAAAGTTTGCTGACTTCTCCAGAACACTGTGTATCCCTGCCTGATCACCAAATAATCAGCAAACATTTGCTGTTCATTACAGTCCTCTGCAGAAAAATTTTCCCCTCTGATTTCACTAGATCTGCCCCATGGCTTGTGGTGGTGATTTATTTCACTTGGGAAGAGTATGGTTCGAAATGAAATCTCTGCTTCCAATATGCATAACATGAAAAATGACACTGCTTCTAGGAAACTTAAAAATACGAAGATTCTAATTTAGGAGAAGTCACAGTAATAACATACGTTTAAGAACTTTTAGATAAAATAATCACTTTGCAATACTATCTGTCAACATCTACTAAACTTACACCAACTGAATATCTGCTAAAAACAATTCCAATCCTGGATGTATGCTTCTGATTCAGATATAATTATTATATTTAATAATTATATTTATATATTTTATAAATATAACATTATATTTAATAATATGTTTGTTATATATGAATATAATTTAAAATAATATTAAAATATAATTTCATATTTCCACAAAAAGATATACACAAGAAGCTTCATGGAACCTTGGCTAATAAGTGAATCAAATTGTAATAATTCAAATTTCCATTAACAATATAATATACATCATTTCATATTAATGCAATCTAATACTACATGTGAATAATATAGAAAAATATTGCTGCATATAAGACCAAAATGAATGATGGGAAGTCCGACAAAATATATTTGTATGATGTCGTTTATACAAAGTTTGAACAGATAAACCTAATTCATGGTGGTAGGAGTCCAGATAGTCATTACCTATGGGGAGTGTGACTACGATGGGTAGTGGAAATGTTGTCTACATTTGTATGGCTAATACTTTCACAACACCACACCTTTATCATTCTCCATGTCTACTTCTGTTTCTCTATAAACACATATTCATATGCATATATGTGCACATAAGTTTGTGAATGTTCTTTGAAATATATACCTGATATCTGCATATTACAGTTTGTATGCTGTTCTACAATTTAAAAATGAGGAAAAGTCAGATGGCACAGGACTATTGAGAAGTCTTTGTTGGCCCAGAGTTGTTTCTGATGATGAATACAATAGAAGCCCCAATTTAAACATTATACAAGGTATCCATGTAGAAAAAAAATTGTATTCCTTTAATGTTTTGAAATAAAAAAAATCAAAAACAAGGCAGAATACATTCTTAGATGTTCAGTTCAAATCCTTCAGAAAAGTAGTTTTCAATGCTAATTCGTTTTGTTTCATACCCTTTTGCAGATGAAATACTGTGAAAAGATGATAACTTTTGTCATTTGGTGAATCTGAGAACATAAAACTGTCAGAAATGAATTTAGGTGATATAGCATTCCCATGGAGAAAGTTATAAAAGATGAGTTGCTGAATGAATTATATAACCCTTTTATTTTCTGAAACCATGCAATATTTTTGATACTAAGACTATTACATAAGCACAAATACCCTTAGGAAATGATTCAAGAATCATTTGATACTACTCATCCATTAAAAAAATGGTGAATGGTGATCTAATATCTTTTTTAACAACCTGGATGGTATTGGAGACCATTCTTCTAAGTGAAGTATTACAAGAATGGAAAGACAAAAATCACATCCATTTAAGAGTAAGTTGGAACTAATAGAGCAACACATACGTGCACATGTGGAAATAAAGAGGGAGACGGCCTGAGTAAATGCACAAGTAACGGGTACAATGGGCACCATCTGGGTGAGGCACACCCTAATAACTTTGACTCACGTACAGAGCCAACTCTATAATCAAAAACTGTATATCCTAATAATATTCTAAAATAATAAAAAAAAGCCAGACACCAGAAAAAAGAGCTATTTAAAAAACCATTATAGGGCCTATTGTGGTGACTCATTCCTATAATGCCACCACTTTGGGAGGCTGAGGTGGGAGGATTGCTTGAGGCCAGGAGTTTGAGACCTTCCTAAGCAACATAGTGAGATCAAATATCTACAAAAAATTTAATAATTATCTTGGCTTTGTGGCATGTACCTGTAGTCCTAGCTCCTGGGGAGACTGAGAAGAGAGGATAATTTGAGCCTAGGTGTTAGAGGTTGCAGTGACCTATGATCCAGTCACTGCACTCCAATATGGGTGTAAGCACAAGACCCTGCCACTTAAAAAACAAACAAACAGCTTTTCATTTAGAATTATCTTTAATTTTAATTTTCTAGACTCATATGAAATACACCAGCATCACTGCTAATAAATATAATTTTTAGAAATCAAGTGAAATGGCAGGATGTAATATTATAATCAATAATATTCCAAGAAAAACACATTTCTGAACCTATGCTTGTCTGCTCCAAGGATTGTCCTTTTCTTCTTAAGGGATCTCTTATGCAGTAAAGCTTCTGCATTCAAAAGAATTCAGACATTCCCAGAGATACCATTTCACTGATATTTACTGACACTTGACCTGTAATGTTTCTCCTCAGGAGAAGACAGGATATATATAACCTGTGCTGGGGTTTCCTGTGTTTTCTGGAAGACTTTATGCTTTAACCTACTTTAATGGATTGACTTGGAGTAGCTTACAAACATATTTCACATATTTTCGGAAGGCATCCTATACAAATCCACTATCATATCTTGATAAAGGTACATTTTTAGTAAAGAGAAATCAACAAGGTTAACTTTAATAAACCTGTAGAGTATACAATCATTCCTTCTGAATTGCTCTTGTAAATTAATAAGGCAATTAGAATTAAACTATTCTCATGGCAAAAAAGAGGACTTGTCAAAATAAAAATCTTGTAGGAAAAATTATTAATAAAACATTTTAATGTCTTAGAAGATATTATTATAAAATATTGACATTTTTTTCAGGAATTTATTTTATAAAGAAAATCTACCCTTTTGTTGTGGGAGCTCACAATGAGCAATAATCCTTTAGTAATTTTGTTTTTCCTTTCTTTTCTTTAACTTTGTTTTCTTTTTTAAAAAAACATAGTTTCTCTGCTAGAGGCAGAGATTTTTCTGGAGGAAGATATTAAATCACACTGCTAGTTCTGCCCCATTATTTTATATACTTCAGGACAGAAGTGGAAATATCTTCAAATATAAATATATTTGGTAGTGTTTAAATAACTTCAAACTAAATGTGTTTCTTCAAGGATGAACCAAGTGCTCATATGCAGGTTGCACTTAATAGTCAAACAGAAGCACACTGAAATCCTTTAAAAAGCAGAAAAGGGCTGGGACCTTCAATAGCTGAAACTTTTGAACATTCGAAAATTATAGTAATGACAAAACCTTTCTATTAAACATGCTGCTTATTCCTTGGTGTTGCACTGAATAAATATTATTTTAATAGGTAAAACTGAGCAATCAAAAAATAGCAATAATGGCCTGGCATAGTAAATAAAAAGTATTAAGACAAAGGAATCTAATAGAGCACATGAAATACATTGCTTAATATTAAGTCTACTTTAGATAGCCAGTAGCATATTTACAAATTTAACATGAACAGGCTGATGATCCAGGGCAGGCAACATTAGTTCCTACCAACAATTCCTTAACAGATGTCTTAATTGCATGATGGGGTGTATTTTCACACAATGTCATTTTACCGAAAACGGACTCTCTCACCTAGTCTACTTTACATAAGATATGCAAATACTTTGAAGAGATGATTTTAGAGAAAAGGGAAACCCTTTTACTGTGTCATTCTGAAAAAAATGCCTGCATATTCTCCAATTGTGTGTGAAGCGGAATTATCGGGCATCTGCTGACTACATAAGCCAATACAAATGACGAAAATATTCTGCATGATGCTACCACTTGATTAATTCTATAATACCGGTCTCAAAGTAGAAGTTAGTAGTGCAAATGCAAGTTCTGAAAGTAAACCTCCTCTTAGAGAAATGTGCAAGAGCAATTTATATCTCATGGTAACGCGCGGGATGTTAAGGCCAGCTTGTTCGTAGTGACGAGAGAACATCCTGCTGGAGAAGGTGAATGAGAAACTTTGACACCACCTAAACGGAAATAGGGCTATCTGTACTATAATCTGGAAGTGAGATTTCCAACCATAAGTCTATTTGAGACTTTCACATTGATAATGTGTTGGCCTTCCTCAGAACACAGTAGAATGAGGCTAATATGGAAAATTGGTTTTATTGATACTTACCTAAATCTTTCTATTACCCATGGCTTGGCTTCTATTCATAGATCATGCATTTCATGTGGCCCTGGTGAGTTCCAGTAAGATTTAAATTAATATAATAAATGAAAATGCTTTAGAGCAGCACCCAGGATTTTAAAAATAGTTGGTAAATCTCCAAGCATGGCATTGCTTCCTGTTAATTATACTTTACTTCTTGAAATTTATTTAAAAATTGTACTAAGGCTTGGTGCCCATAACTCAGTGGTTCGGGCGCTAGCCACATGCACCCGGGCTGGCGGATTCGAACCTGGCCCTGACCAGCTAGACAGAAATGACAACTACAACAACAGCAACAAAAGTAGCCTGGCATTGTGGCGGGTGCTTCCTCCCACTTGGGAGGTTGAAGCAAGAGAGTCGTTTTAGAATAAAAATTTGAGGTTGCTGTGTGCTGTGACACCGTAGCACTCTACCGAAGGTGACATAGAGAAACTCGCCTCAAAAAATAAAATAAAATAAAATTGTACTAAATTATGCATTGTAAAATTTACAATTTTAACTATTTTTCACTGCATAGTTCAGTGGCATCAAACATTCACATTGTAATGGAACTTATACCACCATTCATCTCCAAAAATTTTTTATCTTTTCCACCTGGAGTTTTAAAAAATATCATGTATAGTACTCTGTTTAGTACTCTGTATAGTACTCTGTTTTACTTCTTTCTTTTATTAGATTTTTAAATTATTTTTCATTTCAGAATATTCCGGATATACAAGTTTTGTATACATGCTTTGTAAAAAATAAGGCAAGATATCAAAGATGGTAATTCTATGAGAGAGTCACATATATTGGAAAAGTTTCTGTCTCAAATGCCAATAACGACAAAAATGAAAAATTGTGCAGTGGCAGAGGAAATATTAAAAAAAATTAAGCAAATAGATATAGATTCTTTAGAACAGATTAATGGTATGTGATGACATAAATCAAAGATACATTCAATTTTTACATTCTGGCTTTCCAACACTGGCACAATATCTAGGTGGTATTTGTCTTTTAATAATAATAATTATTATTATTACATCTAAGTGACTTATAGGCAATTACTGTAGTACAAATGAATGGAGAGAAAGGAAAATGTAGAGATTTGTTTAAAAATATTTTATGTAGAAGTAGAACTATATCTGCTCTGTAAATGTTGACCATAGAAAAAGTCAGTGAAAAAGAAAAGACATATTGTGGTTTTAAGGAACTGACATGTTAAATGAAGAAAGAGTAAAAGAGTGGCCATCAAAAAGTTAAAAAGAGAAAAGAAAAGAAACACTAAAATTTACTCAAATTCAAAGAATCCATACAATTAACTGTGAGGGCTTAGTCATGTCACGTGCTTCGGAGAAGATGAAGACACATGGAATATTTTTTAAAACCTATTAGATTGTTGATGAGAAAATGCTTTCAAAGAGTAAATAGTCTAAAAGTTGTCCAATGGAGTCCTCAAAATTGTGAAGTTGGTAAGCCTAAAGAAAACCATTTTATAAGAGAAAAAGCTTAAGTATGAGGTAAAGAAATTAAAGCAAAAGCCCAGTGAGGAGATTTGGAGATAAGAGAAATTTAAGACAGAGGGCATGAGGTAATACATTTTGTTTACTACAGTTTTGCTTTGGAGCTGTAAATCTTCAGTTAACAAATATTTATGGAGGACTCATCTGTGACAGGTCCTGTCTGGGACTCCGTATCACTGGCACATTTGTAATGGAGAGGCACAGATACACAGAGAAACATACACTCAAGGCCCCAAAGAATCTCCTCCTCGTTTATCTTTCAAATCCAGAAGGCATCACGTTCAAAACTGTCTGCTCTAGCTCTGTGAATATTGCAGCACTTTCGGCCTTCTAACGTGCTCCCCAGACATCTCCCCTGCCTCCCAGCAAGAGTGCGTCCAAGATTGATAGAGAAGAAAAACATACCACCTTATTTTATGCCCTCTATTTTGTCATTTATGGGCCCCCGTGTAGTCCTAAAATATATGTCAAATGATTTTAGGCTGAGTAACTTATCTCTTAGAGAATAAGATAGAAAACTCAAACAGTCACTTTTCTATAAATAAGATTGCTGGATGTGTGTGTCCACACCTCCAACCTTAATCATTTTCCAGACTTTTTCTGTTGCACTGATGTAGGAGACCCTCTGTAGAGCTTAGAGCATTCCTCTCAAACACGCATAAATAGTGCAACATCGTTACGGTGAAACATTCAATAAAAATTAATGATTCCATGGCTTGTGCCAAGTGCTATGTATACAATAATGGAGAAAACAGGCTTGATCTCTGCTGTGAAGGCACTAGTAGTTTTATTGCTCAAGAAATACCCAACAGCAAAATACTCTTCACGATTTACTAAATTCCTACAACAGAGATAATCTTTCTTAAGATTTGCAGTTCTTCACCTAGATCTCTATTGAAATTGTTAATAATCTGACTTGCTACTGATGTCTTTATGTGTCATTTGTTTCTTGTAGTCTGTTCACCAATGGAAGGCCGAACGTGTCCCTACTAAGTGTATGATGACTGTTAATGGAAAATCAATAAAATTCATAAACTTATTATATGAAACAAAGTATAATTTATTTATGAATTATTAAGAGACTAATGAATTTTAATCTCAGAAATGTTCTATACACTAATAAAAGCAAAGTCAGAAGTATTCCAAGCAATAGATTTGCACTTCAAAGTTGCTTGCTGCAGTACAATTTTATTAAACACGGGAATAGAAACAAAGACCTTAATAATACCCTTATTTTACGGTGGGATAATCATAAGCAAGTAGGAAGGTGTTGGATTCTGGAAGCATTGGTTGCTAGGACAATGGCTCCTAAAATCTTGAATAAAATGCTGTGTGGATATTGCATATTAAAGTGTCTGGCTCATTTATAGTGGTGAGTTTCATCTGTTAGGAAGTGACTATAAAACAGTATCTTTTTACTGTTTGGAAATATGATAGAATCTTGCCCGTTCCAAATCATAGCCCTTCCCAGAGAGACTATAGACATGTATTTTAAATAATTCATTCCTGTCTTACAAAGTTGTCTGGGAATAAATTTATCTATTGAGTTATAAGGAAAATATGCTCTGCTATAAATTTTAAGTATCTTTTTAATTTATTGTTCTTAGATATAGTTTTCAGATTCAGCAACATAGTCACAGAAATATGGAGTCATTCTGAATATGTAAATGTAACAGATTGTTAAATGTTATTCACTCTATTTTCTCAGTGTCAGAAGAGACTTCATAATGGAGAACAAAACAAGAGGTTACAAGCAGTCCATAACATTAAGTGAAATGGAGATCCATATCATTCGTTAAGGACATATATGTATGTGTGTAAAGGAGGTGAACGAACCTCGTTCCACTAGGATCAGCTAGTCACCACTTTCAGCCTATTTAATAGGTGAAGGAGTCCTGGAGGGTTTTGTTTAGAAAGAGTTGTTAATGTGCTATTAGTAGTGTCCAAACCTTTTTTATTATTTTTCTCTATCTCATTTTGGGAGAATAAGAGTTGTCTTAAACCACATGTTAAATACACAAACACTAACAAAAGCTATTGAGCAAAAAAGAGTTCATACATACTTTTCATGATAAATCAGACACTGCAGTCAAGCAAAAAAGTTCCTCACAAAAGCAACACGTGGCCCACTGACTGCAAGTTGGACACCTTTGTCATTAGATTCTTCTTCCCCAGTGGGTAGGAAAATGATGCTCCTTACCCCCATCTCCTCAATGCAGAAATCGAGAGAGATGCTTCAAGAGAACCCCCTGCCCTCCTGAAGCTTGACATGTATACCCTAGTGCTGAGGAATGGAAGTTTTCATGTTTAACTCAAGCATGAAAGCTTCAGTGGCCACAAGCTGTGACCTGCCTTTGCCTGCAGCTAGAGCTAAAGGAAACACCGCAAGTGGCCTTTCCACTTTCTACTTGGGGGTAGGGAGCATGTCTCCAGGGTCTCATCCCTGCAAAGGGGAGGGAGAGGCAACATCGGCTAATCTTAAAAGGATCTTACTCAAGAGGATGGACAAAGCTTTCACGGTGGATGACTGTAAGGACAGAGGCTAAGAAAAGGGCTCTAAGTGGGTAGAGTGGAGGATACAGAGATGTTATCCGCTCCAGAGCAAGGAGATTCAGACATTACCATCTTGGAATAGTAGCGGGATCTGCAAGAGTGCCCACCAAGAGGGGCACAATCACAACATGTGAACACAAAACTGGGTCTGTGGCCACAAGTTCCCTCCCCAGGCCCCCTCTCCACCCCACACCCAGACAATAGAGTCAGAATCAATAGTCAGTGAGTGAGAAATTAAGCACAATGAGGAGAGAAAAGAGGTCAGCAGCGCTGTCTGGCTATAGTCTCTCCAAGCACATGTGTAGCGGGGTAGATGGGAGAGCTTTAAACTGGAGAAATTTTGGAAGCTTTGATTATTGAAATATGGGTATTTATATTACTTGGAAAGACTGGAAAGATTATGGAGACATTCTGACATTTGATCCAGGGGAAGGAAAACAGGAATCAAAATAAAGAACAGAAATAGCCAGGAGGAGGGAGATGAAAAAGAGAGTTGTCTTTTTACCTTACTTCAGGAAGCTTCTCTACAGCTGAGGAAGTGAAAGTGAGAGCTTCTTCCGAAGATATGATTTATAATTACTACTGGAATTTGAGTGTTTATATTTACATAGATATTGTTTTACTTTCCTCCACATCTTACGTAGGGTATTTACTTAGGTTTACTGTTTTTCCATTTTGAGGCAGGGTGTCACTCAGTCACTCTGGGTGGAGTGCCATGGCATCAGAATCTCAAACTCTTGGGCTCAAGCTATCCTCTTACCTCAGCCTCCTCAGTAGCTAGACTGACAGGCACCTACCACGATGCCTGGTTAGTTTTTTCTAATTTTAGTAGAGATGGGGTCTCGCTCCTACTCAAGCCAGTCTTGAACTCCTGAGCTCAAATAATCCACCCGCTGCGGACTCCCAGAGTACTTGTCTTTTTGAAAATTATAAATTATATGTGTGTGTGTTATAAAACACACACACATATATTAAAATGGTTATTACAGTGAAACAAAGTAACAATTAATTATCATAATTTTTAAAATCAAAATAGAGAACAGAGTTGAGCATTTGGCATTTGGGATTAAACTGTATATTTCTCAGAACTAAATAGGCTGAAAAGGCCATAGATTTAAGTCAGATTTGTGTACATTCTGAAGGTTGTACATTATACAGGCTGTATAAAGATCTTTCATAGATTTATTTAATATGTTTGTAAATAGAGAAATTTAACAAATAAAAATATTATTGATTCCATATTGAAATATAAAATACTCATTAAAAATGTTGCTCTGTAATGTATAATAGCATGGAAAAAAATCACACACACAAGCTGGGTGTTATGGCGGGTGCCTGTAGTCCCAGCTACTTGAGAGGCTGAGGCAAGAGAATCACCTAAGCCCAAGGAGTTAGAGGTTGCTATGAGCTGTGACGCCATGGCACTCTACTGATGGTTAATAAGTGAAATTCTGTCTTAAAAAAAAAATCACACACAATATATATCATATATATATATATATATATTTTTTTTTTTTTTTTTTTTGAGACAGAGTCTCAAGCTATTGCCCTGGCATCACAGCTCACAGAAACCTTCAAATTTTGGGCTTAGAGATTCTCTTGCCTCAGCCTCCCAAAGCAGCTGGGACTACAGGTGCCCACCACAACGCCTGGCTATTTTTTTGTTGCAGTTATCATTGTTGTTTTAGCAGGCCCAGGCCGGATTTGAACCCATCAGCCCCAGTGTATGTGGCCGGCACCCTACCCAATATATTGTTAAAAAAGAATCTAGAAACCAGCTATATGAGTCAGGGTTCAAGTAGGTGACAGAAACTATACAGTAATTTAAAGTAAAAAATAAACTATAAAGAATAAGTAGTAATTCTCTACTATAGAATTACTAAAGAACTATAAACAATGCAGAATTATAAACAAAGTTACTGTCTCTAAGGCTGAAGAAGAACACTCAAGGCAGGAATAAATCTGGATGATTCTCTCTTTCCAGCAATCATCCAGACCTCATGGCGGAGAGCTCAAGTGTGGCTCTGGAAGATAGAGAAGTCCGCTTAGGTGTCTCAGGCTAAGGCTGAAAAACAGATGTGTCCTATGAGGTACCTGCTGAACCTATTGAGAAGCTGATGGGACTTGCTGGAGAGAGTGCCACTGGTGGCCTCCCACCCATTCGGCTGACACATGCCAGGAGAAAAAAGAAGAAAACTTCAACACACCAGTCAGAAGTCTTTATCCTCCTGTGCCCTGCCAGCACTATCTAATGCTAACACATAATACAGAGTTCAGAAAGGCCATGAGAAATGAATTTGGGATTGAAGGCAATCACTGACATGCCAACATTATGAATGGCAAATGTGGGAAGATTATGGGTAGATGAACAGAGAGAAAGATGCTTTGGAATATGGGAAACGGTGAATGGTATTACAAAATGTTTTAAATACTATATTATTAATTCTAGAAAATTAATAGGATAGCATAGAATGTTCCTTTTTAACTGTTCTAACTTTAAAAAAGTGAACACACAAGGAGGGCTAGCATCATCAGTGAGGTTTCAATAGAATAAAATGAAATTTCACTTTAACAAAACATACGTTTTCAGGCAAAAAAATACTAGAATATCGTAGGCCATATTTTTGACTGAAAATAAAATTATTTTAGACAACGTTAGGAATCTTTAAATCTAACTTAGTAAGTTAAGGAAAATGCACGTAGTCAACCCATTATTTCTCTATCAATATCGCTGTCTCTGTAAAACTAGGTCTGAAAACTTTCACAATGTTATGAAACTATATATCTTTTAAACAGATGTTAAATATGAAGAGTTGTTTAGTATGTACCTTTTATTGTTTCTGTGTCTAACAATCGTCTATTAAAACAATCATTCTCAAAGTGTGGTCTTGGCCCAGCGGATTACTCTCACCTGTGGACTTGTGAGAAAGCAAGTCCAGGCTCCAGAATGAAAAATATTGAGCCCTGGGACAATAAATCTGTGCTGCATTATAATTGACACTGCTGCCTACCAAAATATGAGAGCCAGTGATGAGCTTTTTATCATAAGGTTTATTGACATTATTCCAGATATAGGAAATATTTAATGATCATCTCTTTTTAGAAGTTTACTTGAATGTGTTTTTTAAAATTTGTTTAATTAAACAAATTGAATTACATTTTTAAAATTTTTTTAACTAAACAACTTTTAAATTGTTTAATTTTTCTGAGGGGTACTTCTTCTGGTAGAGTTTCCCATTCACTACTGTCTTGTCCATAAAATGAACATATTGAAAATATTGCTGTTGTTGTAAAGTTAATATGATTCAAAAATTAACACCCAGGCTGGAGTTTAAAGATTAAGAAAATAGACAATCTATAATTACTCAAAACTAATAATAAAATACATAAAAACATTTTCTGGTGTTCAAACTATATATTTTAGATCTTTGTCACTTCATAAATCCAGGTTTTAAATAGTATGTACATCCATATGAAAAATATATAATTTTGTACATCGCATATAATATTTCATCTTCTTTTTTTCCCCAAAGAAATGTGTAACTTATTTTGGCACAACTAATCTTTTGAATTTGGACCCCTTAAAGCAAATCAATATCAAACAACTAATCCAATGCTAGGATGTGTTAAAAATGAGCATTATGTGAATTCACAGTTTTGATTTTCTGCTGGAAAAATCTCCTCATCATCGTAAGAGATTTGTTCATATCCTGGGAGTACCATCCTACCAAAACAGATTTTTCTGTTAGTTGATAATCAAATAAATACAAAATTCCAATGGCAATAAGCTACCTAAGGTAGATATCAGTAAAACGTGAAACCGATTACGTGTTCAAATTACTTTTTTCCTATTATACTTCAATTTACAACTATTTATCATTTGCTAAGAAATTACGAGTTTTCATTCAATGATTTCAGATTATTTAGCTATATATTTCGGGTATTATATTCAAAACAGATCTAATATATACTGTTAATTTGTTCAACAAACACCATACATCTGGTTTACAGACAAGGTACTACCCTCTGTAGACTTACTCTGAGTACTCAGGATTTGGTGAAATGGGCAAGAGAGAAGATTAAATTGACCCCCAAATCAGAGCTCATGTGTCTTTTTTAGTTGCTGACATTGCCACTTAATGTTACCTGATTCTGTACTGGGAAATTTCCGCTTAATATTACCTGATTCTGCACTGGGAAATATCCCCACATACATACGAAACACTGGTATCAGCTTCTCAAGAGTCCAGATTTGAGTCTTGAATGCCTCAAAGTCTCATTTGTGTATGGAGACTAACTTTAGCTACCATGGATTTACATAATCACAAATGGAATGTTTCATTTTTTACACTTATTTTTGATCTTGTTACATTAATTTAAAGCAATGGCATATATTTGTTATGATATCTGGTTCAGAATGAGGATGTTAAACAGAGAATTCATTCTTAGGAACTAACTTCTTACAAGCACCTTTTCCAGTCTATTGGATTTAAAGAAACAGAACCTCTTTATAGACTTACATTCTATTTATGAAGCTGTTTCTTTATTTCTAATTAGGGTTTGAGCATCATAAAATGAATTTTGCCATTCCTACCAGGAAGTCAGATTTTCTTGGTAAAACTTTCTGTCATGGTATTTAGCAAGAATGTACAGGAATACTGGTCTTTTAATGTCAGGTTTTAAAGAATGTGACAGGAGCTCACTGAGTATCTACCTTATCTGTAGAATTTGAAGCATCCCACACTCGATGCTTTGCATGCTACCTGTATGCATTCCCTCTGACTACTCTTGGTTGTTCTTAGCATAAAGATTTGATCTAAAAATAGACTTGCCATTTGACCCTATAATTCCTCTGCTTGGTATATACCCAGAGGAAGAATTTTTGACTCAAAGATTAGGATAGGTTTGAAGTGAAAAGTTTATTTTGCTTTTTAAGAGAGGAAAGGGCATGGCACCAAAGAAAAGTGAAGTGTTGCCCCCAGCATGGGTGGGTTGGGTTTTTATTGAGATAAAGGATAGAATAGTTTTTGTTGTTAAACGCTAACAGGAGGCCGTTGTGGGATTCTTTTCCTGTTAGATTGGTTTTATCAGACTTTTTAGAATGTGGTCTGGCAGGTGCAGAGGAGTCTGTTTAGTACTGTTATAGTTTTATAAAACATACTCTTAAAGAGAAAAGTTAAGCCATAGGTGGTCAAACAAAGGGGCAGTTGTGTGTAGTGATTTTTTTTGTATTAAATGACTTATTAACAATGTTGTCCTTTTAAAGTGCATTCAGATGGGTGGCAAGGCAGGTGGATTGCTTTAGCTTAGGAGTGTGCTGCTACTAAAAAAGAAAAAAAAAAGTAGAAAAACTAGCAGGTGCCTGTAGTCCCAGGTACTTGGGAGGCGGAGGTAAGTGAATCGCTTGAATCCAAGAGTTTGAGGTTGTTATGAGCTAAAATGACACCATGGGCTCCACCCATGGTGACAGAGTGAGACTCCGTCTTAAAAATAAAATAAAATAGAATACCTTCAGAATTAGGACTAATTTGAATTAATGAGGTTTTATTACGATTTAAAGATAAATCTTCCAATATTCCTCATGAAAATATAAAAAATAATTGCAATATTTAGAAAGTCCACTTGAGTTTTAGAAAGATCTTACTCATTATAATATGAGGAGAAATTGTGTATTCAGCAAAATTCCTGTTCCGTACACCCAGAATCTCCTTATGCCCCCGTCTCAAGGTCCCCAGCAAACAAGGCTGCCAGTGCTCTCCCGGCTGCCCAGGGTCCCGTTGGACAACCCTTTCTTGTCACTCAAGTAAGAGAACTAATGTTAAAAATCATGTAGCCCCACCCCCTCATTGTACAAAGGAGAAAACAGTTCAGAGATGGGAAGGGGCTTTTCTGGGGGTCTTGTTAAGAACCTTGTTAAGAAGGGGCAAGGGCATCTCCCTTCTAACCCTAAAACCACAGCATATGAGAAGCAGTTCCCCGTCAGAAGAAAGCAGAAGACCAGTTCTGCCAATTTATTATTGTATTTATTATTATTTCATTCCTCTACAAACGTCAGTCAGTGCCTACCATATTACAGGTAACGTGCAAGCCCTGGGGATGTGGAGGGAAATTTGACAGCATATAGGGGATTCTTGCTTTTTAAAATTCACCCTGACAATCTCTAACTTTTAACTGTGGGGGTTTGGACAATTTATATTTAATATGACTGTTGATATAGCTGGGCTTAAAGATACCATCTAACTATTTGCTTTTTATTAATAAAATTTGTCTTATCCATTCTTTGTTCCTTGTTTTCTCTGCCTAGGAGGATATTTTTAATGATTCTGTTTTATCTCATTTTTGGCTTATACATTATGCCTTTAAAAAATTGATTGCTGGCTCAGTGCCTGTGGCTCAACGGGCTAAGGTGCCAGCCACATACACCTGAGCTGGCGGGTTCGAATCCAGCCCGGGTCGGTCCACCAAACAACAAAGACGGCTGCAACCAAAAAATGGCTGGGCATTGTGGCGGGCGCCTGTAGTCCCAATTACTTGGGAGGTGGAGGCAGGAGACTCACTTGAGCCCAGGAATTGGAGGTTGCTGTGAACTGTGATGCCACGGCACTCTATCCAGGGTGACAGCTTGAGGCTCTGTCTCAAAAAAAAAAAGTGATTGCTGAGCAATGCCTGTGGCTCAGTGAGTAGGGTGCTGGTCCCATATATCGAGGGTGGTGGGTTCAAACCCAGCCCCGGCCAAACTGCAACAAAAAAATAGCCGGGCATTGTGGCAGGCGCCTGTAGTCCCAGCTACTCGGGAGGCTGAGGCAAGAGAATCGCCTGAGCCCAAGAGCTGGAGGTAGCTGTGAGGTGTGACGCCACGGCACTCTACCGAGGGTGACAAAACGCCATGGCACCCTACCAAGGGTGACAAAGTGAGACTTTGTCTCTAAAAAAAAAGTGATTGCCTTAGAATTTATATTATAGAACTTTATCTACTCATGGGCAATATTATATTACTTCTTGTATTGTAAAAGAACCTTGAAACAGCATCGTTCCATTTTCCGTCTCCTAACCTTTTGGTTATACATTTCACTTTCACTTGTTGTGAGCTTCAAAATACACGGTTATTTTTTCTTTAAACATTTGGTTATCTTTTAAAGTTATTTTGGAAAATGAGAAAAATTGTTTCTATATTTATCTACTTACTTGCCATTTCTGGTGTTCTTCAGTGCTTCGGATAGATTCAGAGTTCCATTTCATATCATTTTCCTTCTTCCCGAGGAGATTTCGTTAACATTTTAATAGCAGAGATCGGGTGGTGATGAATTCTTTCAGCTGGTCAAAAGCCAACCAGTGTCTAAGCTGATGAATATCATAGGTGGCATCTTTCCAAGGCCTTCATATCCTGGGCTGCCTGGCTGTTGGGTGACTGTGACTGCGTTTCTCACAGTCTCTCTCTCTTTCTCTTTTTTTAGCCTACTGCCTGTGCAACAGAATGAATTATTTGAAGCATTTTCACTGATTTATTCCTTCCAGCTCTGTAACTGCACAGTTGTCTAAGCTGCAGATATACCATTAATAAAGCTGTCAAGGCAATTCATTACTCCCCCCACCATGGGAACTGAGCCTCAGTTTTCCCCATCTCTAAAGTGGGAAATGTGGTCCTCTACACATCTGTTCATGTTTCAGAATCTTCTCCATTTTTTTTCCTGTATTGCTACCTCTCCAGCTCTTTCCCTACGCACCTGAGTGGCAGACACAGTGTTGCATGCCACCTTGCTCCCAACAAGTCTCTAGACATGTCCCTCTCCCCACCTGCCCTGTCCAACAGGTTAGTGGAGGAATTTGAGCCTGGGGGTAGGGCTAACTTTCCAAGTGACCTTGGTCTGTTGTTTCTTTCTGGGATTTCTTTTTCTCATCTGTGAAAGGATCATAGCTAAAAGTTGGTTGTTATTTAGAGAGTGGACATAGCCATTGATCCTCATCCTACAGTCAAAGGCACCTGAGCCCTGATTGGTCTAAAGGGGCTTGTCTCTGCCCTTGGGGACTCCTCTGTGAGTCTGGCCTCTGGCTACTCTTGGTGCCTCTAGTTCCAATCCCCGCCTGGGCCAAGTGGTTTTTCAGAGTAGAGCTCAACCTGCCTTTAGTGCTGTTTTCACCACCAAAGCTGTTCATGTCTCAGACACAGGGGCTCCTAGTGTGACAGCTGTGAAGTTCCTCCTAATGGCATCCTTCTGGACACACAAGGTTACCCATGACAGGACCAAGTATTTCTTGCTAACCCCTTCCTGACACACTCCCCATCCTTAGCATTTTTGGTCATATGTGGCTTACCTTAGTAGGCAAGTCTTAAGTTTGTCCCTCCCCCTGTGAAGACTGTCAGAATTAGAATGAAATCACTCATGTTAAAATAAAAAAAAAAAAAACATGACGGATAGAGCCAGGGGAGGCTGTGAAGAGAGGGTTCTCACACTTGTTTGCCTGATAACAAAACTATCACATAAGACTCTGGGAAAACCAGAATCTTGCACAAAGGCCATTGTAGCCTTACCCAAAAAATACCTCTGCAGAGATGTCTGCCTAGCAAATGCTTGCCGAACCTCGAACTGGTGGCCCCCTTATTATGGATCCTTGTAGCCAAAGGTAATTATTTTAAAACAATTATGTAATCCTCCTCCTCAACTTCATTTAAAAAACCTTTGTCTTCCTTTATCTCCTTGAATATGCACAAAGATTACTATGGCACAAATATTCTCATTCTGATTCCTGAATAACTACCATTTCTTTTTAGAGAGGCTCTTTAGAGAGCCTCTCTCTGTTATTTAGGTTGACACCCCCAGTGGTGGTCAGAGGACTAATTGCCTTTCCTACCCCTGGGCCTCAGTCAGATTGACCTGGACCTTCCTGATGAGTTTTAAGAGCTCTGAACCTCAGAGAACAGAAATTGATCTGCTTGTTTATTCCCTCCCAGAAGACCCTGGGCTGTTTAGGCAAATTACTCACTTCAAACTCCACCATCTTTCAAGTCCGTGTTCAATGGTTTTTATTACAGAAAAAACAAAAACAGAAATAAAAATAAACAGTAAAAATCAAGTCAAGTTTCAACCCACTGGATACCCTGCAACATTAAAAAAAAGGTTTTCTAGTTCAAGATAGGAATTGCAAGTACAGTACAACCACTGTAAGTTGACCACCCAAAGGACCGTAACAAATGGATCAACATAAGGAACTACGTCTACTGTACGGATATGTACATGTGGTGCATGTTTGGTCTGTGAAAATTAGGTCAGTTTAAGGAGGTTGTTAGTGTAGGGAGGTGGTCAACTGTCGAGCTTCTATTGTGTTTGCTAAATGACATCAAAACGAGCCTTTTGCTCTGTACAAATTACACCATTCATTCTTCACTACAGCACTATAAAGGAGGTACCTATATCATTCTGGGTTCAACTGGGAGACAAACCATACAGTAATGTAACAGCAGCGTTTAATACAAAATTATTTCACTTTAACAGGAAAGTAATTATAAAGTCAAAAAGAGAACTCTGAAGGATGAGTATGCAAGCAAGGAGACACTTGAAAGAGCCCTCTTCTCAAGGTTGGACTTCAGACCACATTGGGCATGTGTACTTACACCCTACTGAATGGCAGAGAAATTTACTGGATTGCTTACTGTGGAGGCCAAGCAAGCAGGAAAAACTCTTTAGGGTTCAGGTAAATTGAGGCTGGTGGCCAGGTGCATAGAAGTTGTTACAATGCTGCAGGGAGCATGAGGCCCAGATCACATGGTGTCTGTGTCACAGAGGGTTGGCCACCAGGCCTGGGCTGGTGCTATGAGATTGCTGAATGACCACATCCTCCGAATCTTCAGCTGGGGCAGAGCCTCACTAGATACCTCCACCTGGAAGCACTGATGGTGGTCAGTACAGCAGTAGTGACAGCAAGCAAAATACAACCACCAGAGCTTAGAAGAGAAGTGGTCCTCCTGCACTGTCCCTCCTTTAATGACAAACCTTAAAAGATGCTTGCTGTAAGAGTAAGTCTTAAGAGTAAGTAGAGGTCAGCCCATCATTGCAGAGAGGGTACTGAAGGGTGAATTTTGAGGTGAGGGGCAATAATACAGTCCACCCCTTTGGCCGCTCAGCTAATGATTCTGCATACCTCTGACCACCTGTTCTACACCAAACTGCTCTACTCTAAGTCTCTTCCTTCTCCACACTGGGAAGATGGATGGCTCCAGGAGCCCTTGTACACATCACTAGCTATATCAATTGCTACTGAAATTTAGTGACGGTTTCCATTGAGCATTTTGTGACCTAAAGATTAAGTTGTAAAATTAACCTCCCACAACTTATATTTGAAATAAGCATAGCAATGGAGAAGAAGGGAGTAGGGGGAAATGCTTAGTATGTACAAAGGGACACATGCATAAAGCAGACTCAGAGAAAGTACGCACAGCTGTTGTGGTCCTTGGGTCTACACTTGGCCATGAGGTCATAGTTGATAGCTATGACTTCCTTCTTCAACTAGTCATTCCATATTTCTCCTGCTCACAGCTGGACTCTCAGGTGGAGTGTGTGCTAAGCCTTCATTTCTGACAGCTGCAAGTCCTTATTTGTCCCGCCTTGTGTAGTCGTCGTAATTTTTCATTAACCTTTACTGTAGGTCATGGAAGTAGTAAGGGGTGCACCAGAGAATTTGCCTGGGTGCTAGATCCAGTTGTCCTTGCCCTTATTACGTAGCAGCAGAGAAAATTCTCCTCAGTGTTAGGATACATCATTCTAGACATTAAGGTAACCTTTTTTTTTTTTTTCCTGCCTGTTGTTTCAGTGGCACAAGGAGCTCAGAATGGTCAGGGGTAGTGGCATCTTCTAATATGGTAGAACTTTTGTTGACTTCTTTGCTTTCCTACTTAAGGACTAAACTCAGAAAACTAAATCAGAATTGCTCCAAGTTGCCAAGATGGGGAGCAAAGACCCTGTGAGTGGGTTGTTGGGGTAATAGGAGCCATACCACTTCCACTCTTGTCTCTGGTGCTCTGGCTGTGCAGAGATAAGCACTGTGACCAGTGATCTCTGGCTCAAAATGCACCCTGCCTCCTGCGGGAGAGTCTTTAGGAAGCCATTCCCCCTCTTAGTGAGGCCAGCCACTTCCAGGTGTGTGGTAGACCAGTTATTCCCATAGACACACGAACTGATGACTGCGCCTTCTTTGCAGTCATCAACGTTAGTTCCTTGATCAGGAGCAGAGCTGTGAGGGATGGCAGGAAGCAGAGCTGACTTGAGTGATGGCGGGAAGGCATTCTGGGTGTTCCTGCAAGATGCTGCTGAGAGAGGAGTTATGGCCAAGGGAGGAAAATCCATATCCAGAACTGTGTCTACCACTATGAGGATGAATTCCCCACCCTCCCTGATGACAGGTCCAGTGTAATCAACCTACAGCAGGTGACAGGCAGGTCCCTGCAGGAAATGGTGCCATATGGGGGATTCAATGCTTGTCTCTGTTATTGGCAGAGTCGGCTCTCAGCAGTAGCATAAGGCATCAGCCTTGCTAATGGAAGTCCATGTTGCTAGGCCTGTCTATAGCCTCCATCCTTGCCACGGTGGCCACTCTGCTCACATTTCCGTTGCTGCTTTATGCCAATTCATTATGGGGTAATTTGTTATGCAGCAAAAGCTAACTGATACATGTTGAAGGATGCCTAATGATCAAATGTTTTCTATGCTGGCCTGGCAAATATGGACACTATCACAGTGCTTTCATGTATGTCTGTAGCCAGATGCTCAAGGCTCAAATTTCAGCTCTGCCACTTATCAACTGTAGAACATTGAACAAGTCACTTAACCCTTCTTGCCTCAGTTTTCTCATCTGCTAATTATGGACAATAATAGAGTCTATGATCCTGGGAGAGAGGAAGAATGAAATGGATACATAAATCTAAAAATCTTAGAATGGTGCCTGGCCCACAGTAAGTGCTCAGGAGATACTGGTCGCCAATTGATAACCTCATGTTGTGGGTTCCCACTTATCCTCTCTGCAGACCTCTCTGGCCCATCCCAGCTGACTCAGAGCCCGCGGGCTGGTTGAGGAGTTTGTCCATGACCCTAACTCTGCCAGGCCACATCATGGGCTTAGCTGGACCTCTGCCCCGGACCCATGGGCTTAGCTGGATCTCTGCCCCGGACCCATCTCTGCCCCGGATCCCCCGGGATCTCTGCCCCGGCCACATCATGGGCTTAGCTGGATCTCTGCCCCAGGGCCATTTGGGTGGTGCCTAAGCCTACCCAGCTGTGCCACTGTGGCAGGATGTCCTCTTCCTCACAAAATGGAGACTCCTTGGTTTTAAGATAAAAATCTGCAATGTGCATGGGCTCCAGGGCAGCATAGAGAGCCACACATATGTGAGGCTGTGACCATGTTGCTGTTGTTTTTCTAAACACCTGGACCTTTGGGGAATGACTGACCTCAGAACAATGTCAAAGAAATTAAAATTAGCGGCCACTACCACGGCTGTTTGGCTTTATGAGAAATTAACAAAGTAGCAAGTCAACCACTATAGCAGAGCCTCTGGGTCAGCTCTGAGATCGGCCTAGAGCCCCTTTGTGTCCTTCTCTCCTCAGCCTCAGGGCACAGGGCTCCTGGTTATGGTGGTTCTGGGGGTGGCTTCCCTTGAGGGCCTAAGAAAGGGGGTTATGAGGCAAATCAGGATCTCTAGGTGGGGCCGAGGTAAGTGAATCAAATGTGATCACCTCTTAATGAAAGTATGAGGAAAGTTGGGGTGCTCTCCCCATTTTATAGACCTGTGACCATTGCCTCTCTAACCCCAGGGTCCCTATCACTGACGCTCTACATGTACCTATATGGATGGATTGCGCCTGTCCCCAGATCTCATTTCTTGAAGGCCCAGGGGAGCCTCAGGCCAAGCGGGCATAATACAGGCTGCAGGACCCCCACTCTGGCCTGACCAAAGGGGGAAAGGGGCCTGGGAGGCTTGGACCTGACCCAGGTATTCAGACAGGGGCTGGACAGGGATTGGAGAGGAGGCAGCTCCCTGGAGCTCCCTCTGTGAGCAGATGTCCTGAGCAATCAAGTCTCCCTGTGGTTCTGATGATCACAGCCATCCTCCCACCCCCCAGGGCCATCTTTGCTCCCTGCTTATGTGAGAAGACTCCTGGCACAGGGAAGAACTGCACGTCCCCAACCTTTTCCTGTTCTCAGGCCCCATCTGGAAAGTGACAGCATTTCTTGGTATGCTCCTGCCTATGCAGGGACTTCTAGGGCTGACCCTTGTATCCCCTGCTACCCCAGCACAGGTCAGAGGCTCTGGGAGGATATGGAGAGAGCAGGTGATGGGCAGTCTGGCTGGGTGGGCCCCTCGGCTATTCCCAGGGCCCAGGGTGCAGGCTCAGGGCCATTTGAGTGGAGAGCTCTGGAGTCCCAGAGTGAGGGGCCCTGCTGGGCCCTTCCCTTTGGCCCTGCAGAAGCTTCACCGATGGGACAGAGTGTGGTGGGAGAGCCCTGTTGAAGGGGTCCTCTACAGCACAGGGGCCTCTGGTTACCTGTCTAAGGGCCAATATGCCCTAAATTCTTATCACCTCCTGTCCCCAAACCCTGCCATAGTGTGACAACCCAAATGAGCCCACCCAGTAGGCATTCTGCTTACCAGAGCTATAACCCCTTCACCTCCTCCTCCTGGGCCACCACTCCTCCTCCTGTCTATCTTCTGGGTTCAGCTCAAGGGGGGCATGGCTGATGGAATTTGATGGAATCCTCTGGAAATGGGTTTCCCTGCATGTCAAACCCTCATCTCACACTGAGCATTTTATAGCAGGGGAGATGGGAAGGGACAAAGTCTAGATGCACATTTATTGAGATAAATATTGAGAGTCTGAGAGGCCAGCATGTTAAAAATGCATCTGCTGGTACTATTGACACTGTGCACGCCGCCTGACAAGTGGATTTTTGTACCGCCCCGGAAGTGCCTCTGCCGAGAGAGGGGGCTCTGTTCCCCACCCTCCCTGGGATCCTGGCCTTCAGGCTGCAGGACAGTCTCTGACCCCTGTTTACTCGAGGTTGTGCTGATTCCACACACACCAACCCGTGCTGCCTTCCTGTTCTGAAGCTGTGTGCAACTCACTCAATCCAGAATTGATTTCGCTTTATTCTCATGAGTGGAGAAGAAGGTTGACCTTCACTGCGCATCACTGCAGCTGCCCCATGAGGGAGGAGCTGGAGTGGGCGGGCGGGGGTCCCATGCTCTTCCTAGGGTCTGCTCACCTTCTGTGGGGAATCTCTATGTTGCCACCCAACCAGGTTCACCTGCCCGTTGCTCAAGAAGAAGCCAATACCTAGAGATGGCAGGGCAGACAGCAGAGAGTTTATTATTCTGCACAGAGCTAAGTGGGAGTATGGGAAGAATGTCTCAAATCCATCTCTCCAAGAATTGGGGAGACAGGGTTTTTAAGGGTAGTTTGATAGGCAGGGGATTAGGAAATTAGGTTTGCAAATTAGCTAAGTTTGAGGCAAAATCAAATGTATTTTTATATATGATCAGTGAATAGTTAGAATTGAAATAAAAATACCATTTCCAATAATATAAAAATAATAAGATAAAAAGAATATAATAAAATAATAAGAAATAATAAAATAAAAATAAAATAATAATAATATAATAATAATAAGATACTTAGGATAAATCTGACAAAAGGTAGAAACACTTATGCACTTAAATTGTGAAATGTTGTCAAGGGAGATTGAGGAAGAACTAAATAAATGAAAAAAAATACTGTGGCCTGGTCAGAAGACTCCATTCGTTAAACTATCAATTCTCCCCAAACTAATCTACAAATTCAGTAAAGACCTGTTTTATTTAGGCACCTACCTTCCCATGGTGGGTGCTGGGCAGAATACCCACCCCCCAGCACTTTATAGGTATTGGGACAAATGGCACATAGGCACTAATGGATGCCTTGAGGTCGTGCTGAAAAAGAAAGTATATTAATGATATAGAAAACAGCAAAAGGATTTCCCCAAGGAGGTTGGGTTTGGAGAGGAGCAAAGGTGGCAGTGGTGGCTTTGAGTTTTCATTGTCATTAGAGAGTGGAGCTGGGGGAGAGGGTGTGATAGATGCCTGCACACAGCACCGACTAGGGCAAGAGGGATTTGAAACTTCTGCAGGTGCTGAAGGACAGGGGATGCATGCTACTTTCTTATCAGATTGCTCCGATGTGGGCAGAGGGGAGATGGTGGGGACTTAGCTGTCAGTGGTCTTTCTCTTTATTACAAACCCTAATCAAAATCCTATCAGCTTAACTTTTTTTTTGTAGAAATTGACAAGCAGATTCTAAATTTATGTGGAAATGCAAAGAACCTATAAAAGCCAAACCAACTTTGTAAAAGAGGTGCTGATTCAAAGGGCTGATTTCAATTTCTTGTAAGTTACAGCATTCAAGATAGTGTGGTATTGGCGTTAAGATAAGTAGATCAGTGGAACAGAACAGAAGGTCCAGAAATAGATCCTCCGAAATATGGAGAGCGGAGTTTTAATGAAAATGGGAAGGCAATTGGGTAGAGTAAGGACAGTCTTTATAATAGATTGTAGAACAATTGCGTAGCCATAAAACGGAACAAACAAATAAGAAACTTTGATCCATATCTTGCACCACATACAAAAATTAACTCAGAATGGATCATAGATCAACTAGATCTAAATGTAAAACTCAAAACTACAATGAAAACATAGGAAAACACGCTTACAGCTTTGGTTTACATAGAGATTTCTTCAATAGGACATCAAAAGCATGATCTATAAAAGAACAAAAAGATAAGTTGAACTTCAACGAAATAAAACATTTTGCTGTTTGTAAAACTCTACTAGGAGAATAAAAAGAGAAGCTATAGCCTGGGGGAAAATATCTGTGAAGCATATTTTTAGTGAAAGACTTTAATCTAGAATATGCAAAGAATTCCTAAACCTCAACAAGAAAAGCAATCCGACAAAAATAACAAATGATCTGGGCAGACACTTCATCGGAGAAGATACATAGGTGACAAACAAATGATATGTGCACCACCTCCTAATTAGGGATGCAGAAATTAAAACCGCAGTGAGATACCATGGCTGCGTATCTATTAGAATGGCTAAAATTATGAAGACTGAACATACCACCTGTTGGCAGGGATGTGGAGGAAATGGAGCTCTCTCGCACTGCCGGTGAGAAAGTAAAATGGTACAACCATTTTGGAAAACAGTTTGGCAGTTTCTTAAAATGTTAGGTACACTTAGATGGTGTCGCAGTTCCATTCCTAGGAATTTATCCAAGACAAATGGCAACATATGTCCATACAAAGACTTGTACATGAATGTGCATCGCAGCTTCATTTGTAAAAGCCCACACTGGACACAGCCCAAATGTTCATCAACCCGTGAATGGATAAAAATAATTGTGGTATATCCATACACTGGGATACTGCTCGTCTATAAAAAGGAATGGGCTACTGGACTGTGCTGTATCATAAAGGAGTCTCAAAATAATTCTTGTGAGTGAAAGAAGCCAGACGTACTGAAATATTCCATTTATATAAAACTCTAGAAAATACAAACTAATTTATAGTGACAGCACATCAGTGACTAGGGTGGGGACAGGACGTAGGGGGGAGAGATTGCTAAGGGACATGCAGGATCTTTTGGAAGTTATGGATATGATCATTATTGTGACCGTGGGCTTGGTTTCATGGGTGTATGCAGATGTCAAAGTATGCAGTTTTACACTTTAATATGCATAGTTTAGTGTCTGTAAATTACAGTAAAGCTGTCAAAAATAAATCACCTTCCAACACCTGTGAGTCTCTTTTGGCCTTGTGCCCAGTACACAGTAGGCACTCAACCTGTAGCTGTATACAGTAAGTGCTCATGGGATGGCAGCCATTGTTGCAACCTGTAGTCTGGCCCTTTGCAGGTGGGCCTGCCTCCCCTGTCTGTCTGTGACCTCTTTGAGCACAGAAACATGACTGTTCTTTCCCCCTGTGCCATAGCCCTGCACCTGGCCTGACGCTCCATGGCGACATCTGCTGAATCGTTGGAAACTGTCTTTCCAGAGAAGGGCAGCGAGGGTACTTTGTGGTCATTGTCCAACAGCATCCAGGCCTTGAACCTCTCTGGAGCATCTGTTCACAACACACAGGTCTCAGCAGGACACACATTTCTTGGCAGCTGAGGGATTATTTAAAGTCCCCATGAAAACAGCTGGACCTCCTTGATGGAATAGAACAGTTGTCACCACTGGGGCCTGAGAGGTGTCTGAGAAGGAGGGGGACACTCAGGCAGGATTTATTCTGGGCTTTTCAGAGATGCCCACATTATGGCCATATTCAGGATATGAAGGCACCATCTGCCTTTGGCGGTGTAAAGGGACAGCCTGGAGCTCATAGTGGGCAGGTGTTTGTAAGCACGGCTGCGACTGGAGGGTGACGTCCTTGTCCCTTTCTCCTCTCATCTCATCCCTAGAAGTTTCCTGGGAGCCGGGTGGCAAGTGGCAGATGTGAGAGGAGGTGCCCTTTTAGCAGCATCAGAAACAGACTCTCAGGGGCAAAGCTACCCAGCAGTGAGCACCCACAGGCCTCATGATCTGGGCTGGGGGCAGGATGCACCGGGTGGCACAGGTGAGCTGGGTGATGGGGTGATACCGACACCCGCTCCTGGACCCTGACTGCCATGGCTGCTCGGCCCTTGTCCTTGATTGTTTGGACCAAAGGGAGCAGTGAGGGCCACGCCAGGTGTCAGTGCAATGTCAGCACATGCAGAACAGCCCTTGACCAGACCTCAGCCCCCTCATGGTCTATTTATAGTCACTTCTGAGCTTAGTAGATTTGGGAAACTGATGTGACCTCTTGAAGCCTCGTTCTCCTTGGAGAGTGGCAATGGCGGTGGCCTTGCATACCTCAAGGGGCCACTGTGCGGGTCAGGTGAGTCACTCCACATAGAGCCTGAGGACAGAGGCTGTGCCCAGGGAGTCTGAGTGACCGGCAGCTGCCACAATGACAATAGATGACATGTTTTTCCCCATGTTCTCTCCCCTGTCACCAAATGTTGGACTCTCTTTGCTGGTCCACCTCCCTCAGGGCTCTGCCATTAAGAAGGGGCTTCTCTCCACCCCCCGATTTAGCTAGTCCTAAAACCCACACCTCCGAGGAGGGGGCACAAGTTTAGTGTCTCAGGGCTTCATGTTACCCAGCCCCAGGGAGTTTAGTCAAACAAAACACCCTGGCAGTTAGGCCTGCAGAGACCAGCATGAGGGTGTGTCCTTTCTTTCTGATCATAGTAATTATGCGTCACAGCCAAGCTGATATTTTTCTCCTTTTTCACAGTCCAGAGAGAGATGACCGCCGGTGGGAACTGTGACAGTTTAATCGGAATGTCTGAGTGAGGTCTGCGTTGGAAGTAGGGAGGTGCTAGGAGAGCGTATGATACTTGCTAGTGGGGAAGGGATTCCAGGCAGAGGGAGTAGCAGGTGCAGTTGGGGAAACTGAGGCATAGAGTAGGGAATACAATGGGCTTAAAGTCACACAGTGAGTTGGTGACAGAACAGAGACCAGGATTGGAGTCCTGACCCATGACTGAGGCCATCTTGGCTCTGCCTTAGCCCACGTGGGGCCCAGGGGAGGAGAGAAACCAGCTCACAGAGCAAAAGTCTCCCTGGGCTCCAGGGGCCGGTGAGCAGACTGGAACCTGAGATCACCATAGCCGGGGATGAAATTGTCAGAGGCACTCGGTGAGATGAGGACTATCAGGCTGATATCGTGTGTTGGCACCAACTGGTGACACTTCCCAAATGAGTGCTGCCTGATCCCAGTTTTGGAAATGCCGCGTTCAGACATTTAAAAGTCAGTGTGATTTAGTAACGATGAGCTTTCCCAGGCTCCGCCGGGCTCTCCCTGAGTGTGAGTTAGGAGGCCCCAGAATGGGCTTGCTCTGCTCCGCTGACGTGATGAAATACCTTCCGGTCTCCAGTGGAGAGCTTCTATCCTGGTTTGGGGACACAGACAGGACGAGAGCAATAATTTGGGGGAGTGAGAAGTTCCGTGGGGGAATCGAGCAGGGTGAGGACGTGGCTGTGAGGAGGGGCCAGTGTGTCAGCTGGGATCCATCTGGGGCGGAGGAAATGGTATCCAGTCCAAATCTGGTAATTGGAGGAGAGTTTTAAAAAGAGACAAGAAGACGAAGGTGGGCACAGAGGAGGGGTGGGCTTCGAAGTATCCAGCGACAGAAGGGCTCTGTCCCTTCTGACTTGGGCTTGCAAGGGCAAAGGAGTAGCCACACCTGGAGCCTAGAGGTGGCGGAGGTGGGGCGGAGGGTCCCTGTGACGGGAGTGGCAGCCACCGCGTGGGACAGAGCTACCCTTAGCTTCAGTGGGGAAGGACCTGGGGGACGTACTCTGATCTCCTTCCCTGATCTCCTGCGAGGTCTCTGTTGACCAAACCCACCCAGAGGCCAGAGGGGCAGAGGAGCCCCTGGACGTGGTGCATAAGGTCAGTCCCCTGGGAGCACAGAGCAGAGGAGACGAGCACGCATCAGGGGCCTGGAGGGACATGCCAGGGGCCCCAGAGCAGGGGGAGGTGGTCCCTGAGCGCAGAAGAGGAAACACTGGAACTGACATGGGCAGGAAACCTCCTGAGAAGAGCCGAGGAGAGGAGGTCCCGGCACAGGGGATGCAGGCGGCTCCCACAGCCGCAGCAGGGGGCCTGACTCAGACGGGCAGGGTGGAGTGACAGTGGGCAGGGAGGCCATAGCAGGGCAAGCCTGAACCTGGCCATGCCAGGAGAGGAAGGACATGGCCCGAATGGGATGTATTCTTTTGGAAAAAATCTCAGAACTGGGGACTCCAGGGCTTGGGCTTGAATCCGTGTGTGTGTGTGTGTGTGTGTGTGTGTGTGTGTGTGAAGGAATGGGGGCTGTGGGCTGAGGGCTGAGCTAGGGAGCTAGGAGAGGGGCTGGTTAAAAGAGGAAGTGAGAGCTTTTTTGGACAATAAAGCTGAAGATGGCTCACAGGCCTCCAAAGGAAACTCAGAGCAGGTAGGTATAGATTTGGGTTGTCTGTGTAGACAGCAAGGGGTCATCTTTGAAAGGATGAGTCCTTTCTTTCTATTATTAACTTCATCTTAGTAGAAGGACTTGTTCGTTCTTAACTATTCTTTAATAATAAGTATATGGATGGGTGGGGTTAGATGCTGGTCAAAGGATACATCTCACTTAGGTGGGAGGAGTAAGTTCCAGACATCTCTTGAATGATGTGGTGATGAGGGTTAATTAAAAAAATGTGTATTTACTGAGCAACCTGCTGCTCTGGACACTGTCCTGGGAGCAGAGTCTCTGCTGGGTGCAGGTCAGAGGAGGCCCCCGAGGCCTGGGCTCAGGCTGAGAGAACTTGGACCCCTCCCTCAGCACTCAGTGTCCACTGGGAGATGGGCCTGGGTGTGGAGTTGGAAGAGCCGATTTCTCATTTTCTCTCCAGGGCTTTGTGCTGAGTGAGCAGGGCTGGTGTCTGAATCCCTCTGGGCTTAGCCCAGGGCTAGGGCCAACCCAGCCTTTCTGTCCTTAGCACTTATGAGCTAGGGGGTTTCCAGGAATCCTACATGGGCCTAGGACCTGTTGCAGTTCTGGCCACTCCCAAACATCAAATTGTCATTGTGGGACGGTACCAAGAGAGCCCCCTGGGATCAGGAGTTACTCACTAGGGCCCACAGCTGGATGTCTAGCTAAATGTGATAAAGCTCACAAATGAGAATGGCTTACATGAAAGGCTTTTGAGGCCAAGAGAAAGATGGGCCCTGAGCAGCCAGAAGGCAACCTGCAGAGTGGAAGGCCAGTTTCAGGGAAACCGATGGTGAGCTTTTTGATTTCTGCCCAACTACAAGTAGGGGTAGAGGGCTCAGAGGCTGGGGGCCGTTGGTGTCAGGACAATCCTTAGCCCAGAATGAATGAGATAGTCAGCCTCCAGAGCTCTGCTGCCTTCGTGGTTGGGACTGTGTGAGCTGCCAGGATACTTGACACTTCTGTGCCTCAGTTTCCTCATATGGAAGATGAGATCAAGAAAACTTCTTTTGCATATGTTAGTGTGTGGTGGGAGAGGGTATGTGAGGCACCCAGTGCAGCACCAAGCAGCATATATATGCTCTGCCATCACTCGGTGCCATCATTCTCTCCTCCTCCTGCCTATCACCATCATCATCTTCTCACCATCCTCCTCCTCCATCATTCTTTTCATCATCATCATCATCCTCTCCATCAACCTCTCCATCATTATCATCCACTCCATCATATCCTGCTCTCCATCCTCATCGTCCTCCATCATCCTCTTCATCATCATCTGCCCCCATCATCATCATCCTCCTCATCATCATCATTCTCTGTATCATCATCTTCCTCTTCTCTGTCATCATCTTCTCCATCATCTTCTCTATAATCATCATCCTCTCTATCATCTCATTCTCTGCATCATCTTCTTCTCTGTCATCATCTTCTCCATCATCATCCTCCCCATCATCATCATTCTCTGTATCATCGTCTTCCTCTTCTCTGTCATCATCTTCTCCATCATCATCCTCTCCATCATCATCATCCTTCTCTCCATCAGCCTCTCCATCATTATCATTATCATCATCATCCTCTCCACCATCATCTTTCTCTGCATCATCTTCTTCTCCATCATCATCCTCTTCATCCTCCTCCTCTTCTCTATCATCCTCCTTTCCACCACCATCATCATAATAGTGATGCTAGTCGTGTTAGTAACAACCCCATTATTATTATTATCTATTACTGCCTCAGAGACTCACAGAATTTCAAGGACCTGAGACATCTGATTAAAAGCCTTCCGTTCACTGGTGAAAATGCTGAGGCCCAATGAGGAAGGGGTGTGCTTGGGACCTGTGGAGCCTGGCCTAGCCTTTCATGCTAGAGCCCTTTTAATGCTGCTCTGGTGCCTCTGCCTGTGGGGACCAGACCTGCACTCACCTGGCACCGTGGGCTTGCAGGTGATGCACAGAGCATGTTGATCTGAGTGGTGGAGGATTACATGCGGAAACAGAGAAGGGAAAGGGAAGTTTTTAGGCCTAAGAGGTCCCAACTGACTTTCCTGGCTGACTCAAGTCTGAATAACTCACAATGCCTGTGTAGACAACCCTGTGTCTCTGTGGCCTTGAAGGTGGCACCAGGAGACAAACACCACCTGGGTGAGCTCCATCCACCCTGGAGCAGTGGAAGGGCCATTGAGCATGAAACCAAGAAACTATCCTAAGCCGGAACTGTGATGCTTTAGCAACTCACTTGACTGATATGGTGGTTCCAGGCTCCCTGGATGCCTCTGCCTTGGGCCTGGGGAGAGTTCCAGGTACTTGCAGCTCTGCCCGATAGCCAGGTGTTTGCTAGGAGTGTGCCCAGCTCAGGCTAGGCTGATACAAGGTGGGTGCATGGAGGCAGATGGGAACGGGGAGAGGCTGGGTATATCATGGAGAGTCTCGAATACTGGGCTAAGGCCCCCTGGGGAGACAGGAGCCCAGGACATATTTCTAGTCAGATTTGCCACTGGGGGTGGTTGAAGCCATCTCCCACCTGCTGGACTGGAGATCCCATGAAAGCATCTTGAAAGTCCCTCACTCCCCAGGGGGTGCGTGTGGCAGGGGCTTCCCTAACAGAGCTTCCCTCATTCCAGCCTCACCTCAGCTGAGCCACAGAACCTCGGCTGGGGTCAAACTCACCCCTAATTGTAGCCAATTAATTTCAACTTGTCCTAAATTTTTCAGATTGCTAATCAATAAGAACTGGGCAGCCACTTGTGAGCCTCAAAGTCAAGAGGTACAAAGAATCTACACGGTGTCTGCCAGGTTACCGTACTAAGGCGGCCCCACACTCATTGCCTGTTGTTCTGAGTTAATTACCCAGTGCCAAAGTGCATCCCTCTTAAATCTCAAGTTCTGCTCTTACAATCACTTCACGTTTATTAACACGGCTGCTGATGACATGCAATGGTGTGGATGTGACATGAGGAGGGACGTTTCCTTCCCTCACACCTGCGGGGAGGAAGGACTGACATGGACGGGGGAGGGGGACTGTCACAGCCTCCCAGGCCCCTCCATTCACTCCCCAAGGTGACGTTAGGGTGGCAGCCTCACGTAGACTCAGAGGTCCTGAGTTGCTGGGGTCAGAGTTTCCAGACTGTTCCTTTCTAGCAGGGCCCATGGCCTCAGTAAATTATAAAATCTATCTGAGAGGGGGATTTTCTAAAATGGGGGTAATGATACTCACATCCTAGGTTGGTCTTTCCTCCTGGAATGTGAGTCAGAGTAGGAGCCAAATTCGGCAAACGTTGTGGAAGGAAGGGGTGAGTGAGCAGAAAGGGCAGGCTGGCCCTGGGATGCCCCCCCCACCTGCTAAGTGTGACATTGGAGGATGCTCTGGAGGTAGGGACTAGTAGGGATGGCGGCTGTTCACCAGAACACAACGCCTGGCCTGGGTCTTGAGGTGTGAGTAGGAGTCCCCTGGATGCACAAGGCAGCCGAGGGTGCTGCAGGGGCAAAGGCCTGGAGCATAAACTGCGCTTCACTGCAGCCTGGACGTAACAGAGCATCCCAGACAATGAGAGGGAGGCCGGGTGGAGGATGCCGGTGCTGGAAGTGGCCAACACCCAGGCACCCCCTGGAGGGGGCAGCCCCATGGAGGGTTGTTGGAAACATTTAAATGTAATGTTTTAAAGTTCCCAGATTTTGTCTTCCGATCCTGATGTACTCAGTACTGTTATGAGACCAATATATAATCGCCCACATTTTCATAGGAATGATAAAGCACAACTAAAGCCCAGAGTGAAGGAGGGAAGAGGAGGGGAGGAGAGGGGAGAGGCAGGCCGGGTGGAGGGCGGGTGATCGGTGGGACCTCAGCTGGTGTGCACAGTGCAAGGGTACATGTCCAATCTGTTAAGAGTAGAGTATAAATGTCTCAACGCAACAATTAAGAGAGGCGAAGGCATGTTAACCGGTTTGATGTAAGCATTCCAAATTGTATATAAAATCAGCACATTGTACCCCATAATGCATTAATGTACGCAGCTATGATTTAATAAAAGAAAATCACAAAAAGAGATCTCTAGAGGGTGGGATTTAAGGGAAGCGTAGGAACCTGAGGAGGGGCACAAGGTCGGGCATATCCACGATGCACCCCACCACCGCCATCACCCCACTGCCAGCACCGTCCTCGGATGCTTTTCCATTGCGACCTTTGGGAAAGTTCAAGTTGTCAAAAACGTATTCACTTTCAAATTGTTGATCAGCTATAAAGTGGCGAGATTGTAAAGGAGAAATGAGACATATGCCACTCGAGTCCCTTTTCGGCTCTCCTATGCAGAAGAAACGTCTGTGTCAAGAGGGATATTGCCTGGTGTGATGGTTATTGACCAACAACTAGTCAGCACACCAACAACTAGTAAGAGTGAGGAGGAACCACAAAGTCCCTGATGGGCTCTAGGGGGCAAAGCTATCCACAAAATGTATTGAACACTTACATCCCAGACACTGGTAAAAGAGAGACCATCTTGTTTCAATGTCATCTCTACTGTACAGACCTTAATATTCTAAAGTGGAATGTGGTCAAATAAACAGAAAGTATGATACAGTAAAAAAATAATAATAGTAAAGTTCCCAGATTTTGGAGTCAACTGCTTGATTGCAAATCCTGCCTCTACCAGTTTACCTGCGTGATGTTGGGTGAGTTACTTAACCTCCCTGTGCCTCAGTCTCCTTATCTGTGAAATGGGGATAATGGCAGCCAACCCCCATTGGGCTGGGTGAAGATTAAGTCCACGTAAAGAGCTTCCAGAAGCACCTGGCTCCAGCAGGGTCACAGGGGCAGGTGCTGGATTCATGGTCACTGTACACTGACACCTGGTGTTGTCCTCTGGTCCTCAGAACTAGGTGGTGGGGTGGGCAGGATCATCGGTCACATGGAACAAACTGAGTCCCAGGAAGGGGAATTTGGTTCTTCGAAGTCATGTACCGAGCTGCTGAGTTGGGGAGCCAAGGTCTGGCCCTGTCTGTCTGACTCTGGAGCCCATCCAGTGCCTGGTGCAGTGTGTGACACAGGCTGGGGCTGCCCTGCTGCCTCCCACCCCTCTGGGGGGCTCCTACAGCACCAGAGATTCCTGCAGAGATGCCAGCTGCTCAGACACTTGCTGGCAGACACTCTCCCTTCCCTCCCTCCAACTCAGCCCCTCAGCTCTACACAAGGCCAAGTCTTACTCCCTTCAACAATAGACAGGGGCCTCCATCCCTGCCTTACAGAGAGGTCAGGAATAGGGGCCTGTGTTAGCGCAAGGGCCGGATGCTTCCCTGTGGGTGGAGTTAGCTTTTGTACACACAGCAAATCTCTAGATTCCGTCTTCCAATGTTTATTCTGGAAACTGGAGCATGCAGATAAGATGAGAGTGCGACACTTGAAATGCAGAATAAATTTACACTTTCTCTAAGCCACACAGAGCCGCATTTGCACAGCATAGGGGAGATGAGCAGGAAAAGGGAAAATCTACTCTCAGCCCAAGGAAGCTACTGACAGTCCTTTTTCCAACAGCAGATCCTTAGATGTGAAGATCTCAGCACCTGAGAACTCACGGGTCCTAAAGTCCTGGAGTATCAGAACCCTAAATTGTAGGGTCATCACTTCATGGAGTCAAAATCACAGGATTTTAGGATTTCAGGAAACTTAATGGTCATCTTGCCCAGACCTTCAATCAGCACCCAAGTTCCTTCCACCCCATCCTGATAAGGAATTGCTCAGGGCTGTGTTCTTGGGGAAGCCCTCCTTGGCCCCCCATACCAGCTCAGCCCTCGATTATCATGGACTCTCCTAACAAGACCTTTGAGCAGTGACCATAATACATTAAGGAGAAAGTCATTAAAAATAAAAGGTTTACAGACATAGGGAACAGCGAGTATAAAGGTCCTGAGGCAGGACTGTGATTGGTGTGTCTGAAGAAGGGCAAGATGTGGTGTGACCTCCCTGGGCTGGGGAGACCCTGAGACTTGGGGGACATTCAGGAATAAGGGAGAGGATGCTTCCCCAGGGGTAGGCAACTTGAGGGCAGGTGCTGGGCATACAGTGGATGCCTAATAAGTGCCTGAGTGTATTCAGTTCAGGATTCCACATAGCAGGAGGGACCCTGATGTTGGGAGAGGGGACAGAGGTGTGAGGGGCTGACTTGAAGCCAGGACAGAGGAAGGGCAGCTAAAGCTCCTCGGTGTTTCTCTTGGAGAAGGGAAGGGGGCTTCTAGGGGCTGTGGTCTCACCTGGAGGCCCCGGGTATGGCCCAGGCCCAGTGTGGGCACCATTAGGATGTTGCTGTAGCTGAGTGAGACAAATGAGCGAGACTGTGGGGTGTTAACATGTTCTCCAGGCACATAAGGGTGTTATAAAGAAATTCCCATTTACGCGAAGAAAGGTCGATTTTTCCACTCTCTCGTTGATTTCAGCTTTTTCCTTAGTCGCTTGCATGGGGTTGGAAGAGCATCCTGCCCAGAAGCTTGGGGACACTGAGCTCTAAGGCTGCGTGGGCTTTCTTAGGCTCCTGTCCCTCTCTGACCCTCAGCGGCTGCTTCTGTACAGCTGGAACTTGATGCTGAGAGGGTTGAACTTGGGACCAAGTGTGGTGCCGGCATGGAGTGGGCAGTGAAATGTGCCAGGCTGCTCTCTTTGGTAAAAGGAGCTCAGTTCTTCCTTTTAAACTCGAGACTTTTTTTTTGAGACAGAGCCTCAAGCTATCACCCTGGGTAGAGTGCTGTGGCATCACAGCTCACAGCAACTTCCAATTTCTGGGCTCAAGCGAGTCTCCTGCCTCTGCCTCCCAAGTAGCTGGGACTACAGGTCACAACGCCCGGCCATTTTTTTTTTTTTTTTTTGGTTGCAGCCACCATTGTTGTTTGGCGGGTCCGGGCTGGATTCGAACCCGCAAGCTCAGGTGTACGTGGCTGGAGCCTTAGCCCGTTGAGCCACAGGCACCGAGCCGAAACTTTTGTTTTTTTTTTGACTTCTAAATGTGCAGTGGGACAGGAAGAACAGTGAGACTATAAGCTGCGGAAACCTGTCACTCGACTCTTTTCTCTGCCCCAGCCTCACTGTGGACCTTGGGGATGCCACTGCACCTCCCTAACCCTGCGTGGACCCTTTAGGACAGAGGAAGTCACATCTCTGCTCCAAGACCCAAGCGATGGAACCTGATGAAGCCTGGCGGTCCTTCCGAGAGCAGAAATGCATGAAACAGCCGGACTCCCTGGGAAGGAAGGTGGGACGAGGAGGAAGCGGCTGCCTCTGCCAAGCTGCGTGGGCCTGCACAGCAGCCCAGATGGACACACCAGGAAGGCGCCCACTTAGAAGTGCACACGGGCTCCGTTTAAGGATGCAGGAAGGATCTGCACACGTCATTCCTGAACACGTGTGTGCAAACTGAATCGCATCACCTGCTCTCTCAAAGAATTTTTAAATGTCAGCTCATGGCTGAAGGAAGGAAATGCAGAGCCCAGGTTAGCTTTGCAGACTGGTTTGTGGTGGCCACTGTAAGAGGGCTGCTGAGGCCCAACCTGCTGTGTGGCTCAGATGAGTCATTGGCTCTCTCCAGCTACGCGTCACAGCCACACAATGATGGAGTTGGACGTAGATGCCCTCTGTCTTAGTTGGGATTTTCATAATCAGTCCCCGAAGCAGAGTTTGGAGTTACTGGTGGTTTATGGGTGGGTGACTTCAGGAAGCAAACACAGGGAGCAGAGAGAGAGCGCCTGGGAGAGAGAAAGGTCGGGAAGGCTGCTTCGAGGAGCGGATGCTGCTGTGGGCAACTGGACTCCGTGGAAGCGCGAGCGATGGGCTTCAACTGCTTCCTGCCCCTTGGGGTTCAGGGCACTGCCAGACAAGCAGGCTTTCACCTGGGGAAGCTGGGAGGCTTCTTGGGAACTGTCCACCACAGCTGCGGTGGGAACAGGTGTGCCTCGAGGGGCTGTGAGTGGTGTCAGGAGCACTGCTGAATCTCCCTAGCCTCTCGGATTCTCACAGCTCTCCAGGCTACTCAACTCTAGGCTCTGTCCCCAGAGCTGTGCGGATCCTCAAGGCAGGGCTTTGTGTTCGGTCCATCTTGTTCATTGCTGCATTTCTGCTGTCTAAAACAGGGCCTCTCAATATGCAGCTGGTGGAATAAATGGGCTGCCCCGGGAGCACCTTTCCTGAGCCAGGCACTGGGGCTGTGGTGTCGAATCAGGCACGGTCCCTGCCCTTAGCAGCTGTTGGCACAGGAAGAAGGTGGACGGTAATCGTGGGACTGCACAGCAATGTGCGAGGCGCCGCTCACCCAGGCTCTCCTGCACACATGGTGCTTTGCACTTGCCGCCTTATTTCAGCCTCCAGTGGCTCCTGGTCATGTCTTTCTCAAAGCTCCAGGCGATGAAATGACTTACCCAAGTTCTCCCAGCTGGCATGGAGTGGAGGTGGGATTTGAACTCAGGGCTGTTGGCCCCAAGAAGGCCAGCTCTGCCTCACCCTAACAGCAGCTCAAACATGAAAGACCAAACAGGTCTAGGAGAGACACCTCCGGTGACAGGACCCATGAAGTGAGATAGGGGAGGTGAGTTCGGAAAGGTCTCCCCAGTTGAACCAGAGAGGGCTTCTGGACACAGGAGATCAGCTGTCCTGGCAGAGGTCACGTTAGTGCAAGGCCAGCAAGTGGGAAGGTCAGAGTGCAGAATAGTGAAGGGGAGAGGCAGGCAGTGCGGTGTCAGGGAAGGGCCCCCTCCCACACGGCTACAGGGGTACAAACTGAGTCACTGCTGACAGGAGACCATGCTGTTAGAACCTTCCCAGGGCTAAGCAGGGGAGTTCTCGTGATGCCACTGCCTGAAGGAGGGACAGGGGGCTAAACACCTGCCCCTACCTCCAGCTAGGACATTGCTGCTGCATTTCGGGCAGTGGACATGGCATGGGCAACAGCATGATGGGAAGAGACAGCACAGAGCTTGCAAGTGTGGCTGGGGCACAAAGTGCAAGGCCAGAGGTGGGGGGATGGGAAGCAGCTCCTATGCTCCTCCCCTCCTCCCAGCTTATGATTGAACCCACTCATTTACCTTTGTTCTGGTCTATGCAATCCCCAAGGGCATGGCCAAGGTCTTCAGTTCAGGGCCATGGGTGAATCCAGAGTCTTTGTCTGGATTATGAGACCCTTGTGCTCTGGCTTTGCTAATCCTCAGCTTCACATACCCTGCTTTGGTTTCCCCAGCTTGGCGGTTAGAGTGAGCGATAGTGATAATGCCACGGTTTGGAGTTTATTAGACCTGGGTTCAAATCCTGACTCAGCCTCTTAGCTTTGTGACACTGGACATCTTTTTGTGCCTCACTTTTCCTCGTCTGCAAAATATAAATAGTATCTCTACATGGGGTTGTTATGAATGTTAAATTTGCTCATACACGTGAAGCACTTTGCATGGTGCCAGGCATGTAGCTCAATAAACAGGAGCCTTTATTACCCTCTAATCTTTCACTATGTATATATTAAACTTTAAGGTGATCATAAATGGGGATCATAAATTTAATGGGAATCATACATTTTAGTTGCTTTTACTTTCACTATTATATCAGGAACATTTGTTCCCGTTATTAGAAATTCCTCAAAAACATTATGTTAATAACTTTATAATGGACTGACATTTAGATGCATCAAAATTTCTATCTTTATCCTTTAGGATCAATTTTAGGGGGTTACAATGTTTCCTTCTTATACTACAGACTTTCATGAATATTTTGGGGCATTATTTTTGCCCGAATCTTTGATTCCTTCTTTGGGACAGATTCCTAAAAGGGAATCATTGAATCAAAGGATGTAAATATGTTTAAAATTGATGATCTTTATTACTTACTCACTTTCCTGAAACAGTTGCCTGATTGACAGACCCCTCAGCAGCTCTGCATGAGAATGCCTGTTTCACCACATATTTGCCAGCATTAAGTATTACTATTTTATTTGTTTTTAACTGATTTGCTTGGTCCCAAGTGATACTTCACTGTGCCATTGACAATGGATCTTTGACATGTAGCTCCTGTTTTTTAGCAACTTAATAATAAAATCAAATTCTGGCCTTTGCAGGGAGCTGCTTGATAAAGGACAAGAACCAATTGGGCATGGAGCTGGTCCCATCTCTGCTCTTACTTGCTGTGTGCCACAGGCATGTCTCTCCTCCACCTCTAGGCCATCTGTTGCAATAACCTCCTAGCTAGGTCTCCTTCCCTCAAGCCCATCTGGTGTTTGGAACAATCCCTGACACACAGTAGGTGTTCAATGAATACTTGTTAGAGCCTAAACTACCAAAGTGTTCTTTTAAAAGGACAAGTTGGCTTATAATTCTGCTTACACCTTTTGCTAGGGCTCTCCATAACATATGTTTGTTTTCTTTCTCTCTCTTCACTGGGCATCATGCAGGTGCAGTGGGTCAAGGTGGTTAAGGACCCAGACTCTGAAGTCAGGCAGCTTGGATGTGAGTCTTGGCTCCAGGACATAGTAGTTGTGTGAACTTGGGTATCTTAACCTCTCTGTGTCTCAATTTCTTATTCTGTAAAATCGGAGCAACGATGATTGCTTCATAGGGTTTCACTGAAGAGTAAATAAATGAATGTACATGTGAGTATTTAGAGCAAACCTAGACATAGGTATCTACTATGCAAGTGCTTGCTAGGTCATTTATTATTATTATTATTTCTATTCCAAAGTGGATTTGAGGTGTCACAGCCCATGTCCAGGCTCAGGGACTCAGATGCTGTAGGCAGGTGGTTGAGGTGTCCAGAACTTATCCTTATGTAGCTCTCCTCATCTTCTGGGCACGTGTGGGTTACACTTCCTTTCTTCTTTGAAATTATTTAAGGTCATGTGATTATTTCTTGCCAAACAGCTGTGAGCATCGAGGCCACACATTACTTTTGTTCTTTAGTGTTTAGTTGGCAGTGTGAGACCCATCAGTTCTCTCATTCCCTGCCCTGGGGATCATGGAAGAGACTTTTTTTATTTTTCAGATGGTGGAGCTTAGGGAATTTCACCCCAAAATATGACTCTTTGATGTAAAGGAGTATTTAACTCAAAATACTCTTTTGAGAGATCAATAGGCCTGTAAAAGGGGCTTTCCCCCTACCTGCATAATCAGATGGACACATCAGAAGAATAATTGGAGCCATGAAAAGACCACTCGACTTCCCTTCCCTTTCCTGCTATCTTACTATATTGCAGAAAAGAGAATCAAGAGGATCTGGACTATTTTAAATACAATACCTGAATCTTTTGGTTAATTTAATTTGCAAAGAGAATCATTTAAAAGTAAATCTGTTTCCTCCATCCATTCATATACTCCCTAGCAACCACTTAGTGTCCATGAACAGAATTACCTATATTCCTCATATCCCCTCCCCTCTTAAAGGGGAGTATAAAAATATCTGGACCCCACTGGGATAGCGGGTAGTCACTCTGTGATCTCCCTGTACACACGGCCTTTTCCTCTTTTTGTCAATCGACTTCAGTTGTGAATAGATCTTTCAGCAAACTTTCAGGGGAAAAGGGAAGTTTCCCCCTCACTCCTATAAGCCACAAGATTAAAGTAGCCTGGATCACTGAGTCCCCACATGGAAGAGCCATCTGTACCCAAAGGGAGCTAGATGTAAGTACCACACCTGCCCTTTCCAAAGGCCCTGCACCTGGGCAGACCTGGGTTTGAGCCCTGGCTCTCATTTTTTAGCTGGGCACTCTTGGGAAATTCCTTGACCTCTTAGATCCTCAGTCTTATATCTGTCACATATTGTTTTCCATAATAAGTCTAAGGTGATTGTGACTCTTTCAGGCATGAGAGACAGGAACTCAATTCGAACCCAGTTCATAATAAAAGGGTTGGTTTCAGGCATGGATGGATCTGGGTCTTAAATAGGGTTATCAGTCCAGGGTCCCTCTGCTTCTCCCTGTGGTAGCTTGAAGCTACATCAGCCTTCTTCTTCTTGGAGGTCTCCCAAGCCCCAGATGGACCCTCTTACCATTTCAACTTCACAAGCAAGAAAGATATTCTCATTTCTAGGAGTTCTAAAAAAGGCTCTGGAATTGGATCTTACAGGACAAATTTGAGTCAGGAGGAACTTCTGGACCCAGTAGCTCCTGTCTTAGGAAGAGGCTCTGAGAGCGCCCCACCTCTCACCCTACACCCTGTAAGCTGCAGCTTTGCTGGTCTCCAGCCCAGCTGTGAGACGCGGGAGGGGAGCCCCGCCCTGCCCTGCCCTGCCCGGGGCTGATGGATTCTCCCTTCACTCCGCTGTCCTTGCAGCAATTTCCTCCGTGCATCCTGAGCTGGTGCACAGCTCATTTGTTCCCTAATGGGCACCTCTGACAAGGCTGGTCTTGGAGAACACAGTATTCCATCGTCTCTGACACTTGCCTCTGCAGATTTTCTCTAAAAGGGACAGTTTCCATTTCATGCCATCCTTAGAACATGGGCGGATTTTACGTTTTACAGGTGAAGTAGAGTCACCTGGAAAATCTGGAGATTTCAGATTTTCCAAACTGGGGACAGGCAAGTGATGGCTCCTTTCTGAGACTTGGTTTCCTCTTGGGACCTTCCTCATGAGACTGTTGTGAAGATTCCCTGAGACAGAGAACGTGGAGCTGGCGTGGTGCCTGGCCACACAAGACCAGTCACAAACACCACTGTCAATGGCTGCAGCATTAGCAGATGCCCACATGGCAGTTGGAGTCTCATCCGTTCCCCTGGGTTCAGTTTTCCCGAGATCACCCGCCGTCCACACCCAGCACTAGAGGCAGAATCAGGGCTAATATCAGAGAAGAAGCAGCCCACACTCCCTGCACTGTGTCTGCAGCCTTCTCTAGCTTTGGGGAACACCAGAGGCCCCAGAACATGCTTCTGAGATCTCACCACTGTTCAGGTGCATAATCCTGGGCAGGGAGGCCCTGGAGTGCCCAGGGACCAGGGGGACAGTTGGCAGAGGCCCACCTTCATGAGCGGCTGCATGATTCTGCTTCCACCTCCACATCTCAAGGACCCTTTGCCCCCTCCTTCCTCAGTGCAGCCCACATCCCCCTTTGAGGGGCTGTGATGGATCGATTCACAGGATGAGATGTTCGCTCCTCAGACATCCAGGTCCGAGTCCTTCTGGGTTCACAAAGTAAAGCTCCTTCCACTTGCTGGGCCTCCTTGGCAAGGCACGGTGTGGGGGCCTCCTGTGACCTCCCAGGCACTCAGGCACTGGGGGGCAGTGAGGATGCCCGTTCACAGATGAGGACATGGTGCTCACAGAGGTCTGAGGAGGGGCCCGCGGTCTCTCAGAGAAACTGCATTGCAAAGTCGTCCCCACTGGACTGTCCAGCTACCTTGCCTTCCCCTTTCTCTGGGGAATTGCAAGGAAGCCAACAAATACACCTTGTCTTTGGAGGAAAAAGGCAACGAAGGGGGGGTGTTGCTGTGCATAAATGTGCACCAGCACACGTGTTTTATTTGCTGGTTGAGAAAACAGTGCCAGGCCTAGAAAGAGCCGCAGAGGAAGCCAGCTTGTCATTCCTGCTGTGCCACCTCCGTCTTTGAGCCCCCACCCTCTCAAGCACCCCCTTTTCCCTCCAGCATCACTCACTGAGCTGCCGTCGAGGACCCTGGGCAGGACAGCTGGGCAGGACAGTGGAAGTACCATCTGTGGCCAGGGACAGCCAAGATCCATTATGTCCCCACAAAGCTGGTTTGGGGGGACAGAGGGGGTGGGTGGGCTGCATGAGGAAGGAGGGGAGTGGGAATGGCATGTGGGGTGGGGGCAGGGAGAGCCCCTGGGGACCCACAGAGCACAGCCTTCAGAAGAGGCCTCAAGATGCAGAGGTGGAGACGGAAGCCATCTCGGCCCTCCCTTTGGGCGGCTGTAACGGACACATGGCCAGTCTGTCTCCTCATCACTCTGCTGGGATCAGATCTGCAAACCCTCACTTAGAGAATTCACCAGAGAGTAGGGTGTGGGATCTAGACCCTTTGGCCTGCCCTGGGACCCTGTGCGAGTGGGTTGGGAGAACTTCTTGGGATAAGGCAGGCCTTAAACAATTCTAGATCCAGAGGTGGGGCCCAGGCCTCAGCATTCCTGAAAAGCCCCTAGGAGATTCTGAAGCAGAAAAGGGCCTAGGACCCACTGAGCTACATCAGCCAGCTCACTCACAGATGGAGAAGGTCCTTCCAGCTGACAGTCTGTGAGAAACTGTGCGACATCCTGGCTAAGGGCCAGGGCTCGACAGCTGTGGGCTCGAATCCCAAGTCAGCCTCTCACCAGCTGGGTGACCTTGGGAAGGGCCTGCACCTCTCTGAGCTTCTCCTCTGGGGACAGAGGGTGGTCATGGTACCTGCAGCACAGGGATGTGGGAGGATGTATTGGGCTGGTGACTGCACAGTGCTCCCCCAGAGCTGGGCACACAGGGCGACTGTCATTGCGCCCCGGTCACATGGACTCAGCTCTGTGTGAGGGTCCCATTCTGAAGGCTGTGCTCTGTGGGACCCCAGGGGCTCTCCCTGCCCCCGCCCCACATGCTATTCCCACTTTGTCTCCTCTCCCTTGGGGGGTGGGTGCAGCAGCTCCCCTTCCCTTCCCCCACCCCTCCCTTTTCTTCTCCCATTTAACAAACAGCTTCACTTAAAAAGCCATCTGGGGGATGGATGGCACAAGGCACATTTCACAGAATAAGTTTCCAGGGAGAAGAGCCAAGAAATTAAAGGCACAGCACTTACAATTCCAATCTCATTAGGCCCCATAACTCTGACTGTTGGAGATTGTGTCTCTGAATTGTAAATTCATCTCTCACTCACTCCACTGCCTTGTGTGTTCTGGGCTTGGGTCTCTGCTTTCTCTCCTTACAGGAGTTCTGGGTGAAAATTTCCCTTCTGTAGGGTCTCCCCAGGAAGATTTGGGAAAAATGGGTAGATGCCCTGAGAAGGAGAGATGTGTCCAAAGTTGGAATGGATGGGTGGCCCTGGATAATGGGTAATGAGCTCCCCATCATTGGGGGTGTGCACCGGGGATAGGTGAGCATCAGCAGAGAGGCCTCGCAGGAGGCAAACTAGCAGAGAGGCTGAGAGCACGAGCTTCAGAGGCCCAGAGGTCTGGGCGGAGTTCTGACTACACTGATAACAAGGGTGTCTGGCCTTCAGCAACTGACTTGCTTACTTGTTTTGTGCTGTGGTAGCAGAATACACAGACTGAGTAATTTACAAAGAATGGAAACTTATTTCCTCAGGTGCTTAGAGGTTTGGAATCAGGCCTCGGGCATCCAGGCAAGGTCTTCTTGTTATGAACTCACATGGCAGGTGTAGAAAGGGCAAAAAGAGACTCACTTTCTCTGTCAAGCCTCCTTCTGAGGGCACTAATCCCATTCACAAGGGAGGACCCTTTGTGATTTGACTACCTCTCAAAGGCACCCTTTTAACTGTAGCATTTCATCCCTGGCCCCCCCCAAATTCATGTCCTTTTCATGAAACAAATTTGTTTATTTCATACTAATAGTTCCCAAAGGTCTTAACTCATTCCAGCACCAACATTTTTCATTACCAACATTACTATCTTTACCATTAGTATCACCACCATTACCATCATTACCATCACTATTATCACGATCACCCACTGTAATCACCATTATCATCATCATCATTCATTACCACTACCATCACCACCATCATCATCAACATTATCATCATCATCAATCATTAACATTACTATCATCACCATTATCATCATCACTCATTACCATTGCCATCATCACCATTATCACCATCATTATCATCACTAACTATTATCACCATCACCACCGTAATCACCATCATCATCATTCATCACCATTATCATCACCATCATTATCATCACTATTATCACCATACCATCATCATCACCATCATCAGTACCATCATAATCACCAGCACCATCACCATTATCATCACTATTGCTAACAGCATCATCATGACTATCACCTTCACTACCATTACCATGACTACCACCGCTGTTGTCACTATCACCATCTTCATGCTAGAACTTAGTTAGTTCTTTGTTCCAGCCACTTTAAACACACAATTGCACATCCTGATGTAAACTCTGCAAGACAGCCCGAGGGGCTGATGCGGTCATGGTGTTCATGGTCAGGCCCCAACAGGCCCTGCAGTTTTTATCCACATCACTGTGGATAAAGTACGAGCTGAGAGGATCTGACCACTTTCTCAGCAGTGACTTCAAAGGGCAGAGGGCCCTCTCTGCACACTCAGGACCCTCTCAGTGACCCAGGACAGCCTGAGGACCTTCCTTTCATCACCATTATCATCACCACCGTCATCACGCCCTTTCTGACATCACCCCCACTGACCCTCAGTCTCCTGGGCTTTCTCTCCTCAGGGACAATGCTTGCCTTGCTCTCACCCCCTCTCTTAGACTTTTTCCACCTGAGATCTGAGCTTTCTGTTTTCATGCTTTATAATTTTTAAATATTTAGATCCCCTGTAGCTTTCAGCCTAGAGTTTTCCCTAAGTAAATGTTGATGCTACAGTGATGGAGACTAAGCTTTAGCCAATACATCCTGGGGCTGCTGGGGAGCTGCACCTTGAGGCCGCCTCTGACAACAATAGGGCAGAGAGCTGAGAAGTGCCTGGCTGGGGACTCCGTTTCACTCCTGCCCCAGTCTGCTCAGGCTGCCTGAACAAAACCTCACAGATTGGGAGGCTCAAACAGAGGAAGTTTATTTCCTCACAGCTCTGGATGCTGGAAGGTTGAGATCAAGGTGTGAGCAGGTTTGGCTTCTCCTGGGGCCTCTCTCCTTGGCTTGTGGGTCTTCTCCTGTGCCCTTGAATGGCCTTTCCTCAATGTGCACACCCCTGGTGACTCTTCCTCTTCTTGTAAGAACAAGAATCCTACTGAGTCTGGACCCCATCCTTGTGACCTTGGGTAACTTTAATTACCTCTATGAAGACCTTATCTCCAAATACAGTCACGTTGAGGGTCTGGCATTCGACAAATAAATGTTGGGGGGACAAGTCAGTCTACATGCAGTCACTACCAAAGTGTTGAGACAGACTGCGTTATGGCCCATTATTTCACTTCCAAGAAGCACAGCCGATAACATCCTTTCCGATTCACCCGTGCGGGTTTCACCTTGCTCGGCTTATCCGTCTTGCTGGAAGGGCTTCATTTCTTTCTGTCCGCATGGATTTTACTTTTCATGATTTTTGTGTATCTCAAAACTTTTGTAATGGCCCCATAGCTTCAGTGCATCATATTCACCACCATTATTCATCATTGTCATTGTCTCCCTTAATATCATCAATAATTTCATTACTATCGTCATTACCACCGTAGTCATCATCACTGTCATTATCACCACTACTACCTAACTTATATTAAAAACTTCCTGAACGATGAACACAGCACTTTACACGGACACCTCCCCGTTTAGCCCTCTTGACAACTGGTGAGACAGGTAGATCCATTGTCCCCATTTCATGTATGAGAAAACTGAGGCGCAGAGAGGATAAGGCATTTTCCCAGGGTTCTGTGGCAAGTAAGAGAACCTTACTTGTGTTAACTGCTGTTCTGGCATGGTGAGAAAGTTCTTTTCTGTGTCTAACTTCTTACTCTTCCTGCTGCAGCCAGAGTCAGGCTCCTGTTTCTGACCTCTGAAGAGTCCCTGGGCAGAATCGAGGCAGGGGGTCCAGGGCCCCTTCTGGTGCTGCTTTTCCTCATCTCTTCTCCTCCCACACACCCTCCCTGGGGGCCTTCCTCATTCCTGAGATTTCAATTATCACCGCCCTGTTGGTAATTCCCAAAGTGCTCATACCGGAGGAGCGCCCCTGCATCTGGGCGTTCAAACAGGGATCCTGTGAGCACCTGCTCGGAGCTGGGGGCTTTGCTGGTTTAGCATGGGTGCACCCAGCAGCCGGCAAGGCGGGCCTGACTCCCACCTGAAGTTGGGAACTGGGGCCCAGAGAGGGGGCTGGCATGCCAAGGTCACACAGGGCGGAGCCAGGGGATGGGCTGATCCCATCTGCTCTCAGAGTCTGTGTCCGCCCTCCCTGTACCCACGCCTCTGGGCTCTGTCCCCTGGATGGGGCTCTGACATCCTCTAGCACAGGGGCTCTGAGGACACAGAGGCCCAGAGTGGGGTCATCCAGTGCTCACCTCCAGGTTCAAATCTTGGTCTGTCTCACTCTGAAGCCCCTGCTCCTTAACTGTATGCTTCAGTACTGACTGCTCCTTCCCTGCCTGGTGGCCTCCATCCCACCCTGCGGCCATTTCCACCTGGAAGAAAAATACACTCTTGGTCCAAGGGCCAAATCAAGGGCCACTTCCCCTAGGAAGACTTCCCTGATCTCCCCTCCAAAGCACCCCCATCCCTGGGCAGAGTCCCTAGTGAAACTTCAATCTCTCACGTCCCTAGGATATGGCCACCTGTCCTTCTCCCTCTCTGGATGGTAGGGTGACTGAGACCGAGAGGGCGGCCACACTCTGGCAGAGCTGCGGATGTGGGGAGAGGAGGCGGGTTTGAGTTTGAGAGACGGAGGGGCTGCGGCTCAGAGGCAGGAAGGGGTCTGAGCACCACGTGACGCTCAGGAACTACGTGTGACTCTCCATCTCCGGGCACTGTGACCAGCATCCTGTCCCACTTTTCCCAAGAGCCCTGGGAGGTGGGTACTCACAACATGCCCACCTCACAGATGAGGAAGCTGAGGCTCAGGGAAGTGAACAGACGTGATCAAGGTCACACCACTGGTGGGCAGCGGAGCCAGGCTGGGCTGGTTTCGGATCTGGGCGTGTAAACTGCTGGTTCACCTGTCTGCCCCAGGGAATCAGGGAACGAAAGGGGTATTTTCCTTGCCCTGCCAGTCGGCCACAGGGAGCTCCGGCTCGAAATTATAGAAGGATGTTTCCTGAACTCACCCCTGCTTCCATCTTTTTGTCTCCCCTCTGTGCCCATGTGGACAGTGGCCATTATTCTGACCCTTAATTCTGGTCAGATAGCTGAGGAGGGCAGCCGCTAAGAGGGAACAGCCAATGGGACATGGGAGGGAGGCCCAGGAGTCTGCAGAGCCCTTTGCACTATGACCCCCCTTGGTCTTTACCCATGAGAGCAGCCACAGCTCATTGCAGGAGAGGGGACGGGGCCAGCCAGGTCTTGCCAGTGACCATGGCTGCCCATTGTGTATGAACCCTTGGGGAACTTGAACTGTGGGAGTGACCTGGTCACCAGCGAGTGAACAGGAGATCCAGCACATGGAGTCAGGGGACTTGGGGGCCTCAGTGACACTGCAAATGCTCATGCTTTACCTTCCTCCTGTGACACAACCAGGCCAGGCTCTGTCCCTGCAGAGGCAGGTGACATTCTCTGATAATCAGCTTGTCCATCAGCCCTTAATTTTCCCAAATGGGAAGGGTTCTTCTGTCCTGAGCAGGGCAGGGGAGGACACAGCAGGCGGGAGACCCGAGGGGCGAAGAAGTGGAAACTGTGCTTGGAGTGGTGATGACAGAGAAGTGCAGGAAAACGAGCCGCGTCTTTATGTGTGTTTATTTGTTTTAACTCAGATGGATTTCTGAGTTAGTCCATTTGTGTGGCTGTAACGAGATCCCTCAGCCTGGGTAATACATAAAGAACAGAAATTTGTTCCTTAAGGTTCTGGAGCCTGGGATGTCCAAGATTAAGGCGCCTGCAGATTTGGTGTCTGGGGAGGGCTGCTCTCTGCTTCCCAGACCATGTCCTCTTGTTGCATCCCCCGGAGGGGACAAATCCCACGTCCTCCTGATGGGTTGGAAGAGGGGAGGCAGCTCCGACGTCTCTTTAATAAGGGTATCAATTCCATTCCCCAGTTGGAACCCTTTTGACCTAATAATCACCTCCCAGAGGCTCCGCCTTCTAATAGAGGGACATAAACATTCAAAGCAGAGCAATTTCCGAGTCTGCTGAGCTTCTGGCATCAGGAGCGAAGAGGCAGAGTGAAGCCGGAGCTGGGGTGTGACTGCTGGGTGGCGGGGAGGAGATGGGGAAGAGCTAGAGCTCATATGCAGCCCCTACCAGCCCACGCAGCCCTGATAGCCCAGTGGGGAGGGCCTGGGTGTTCTACAGGGGAGGTGCATTTATTGAGCACCTGTTGTATGCCAGGCCCTGTAGAGGCAGCAGAAAACAAGGGAGGCTGCCCTGTCCTCATGGAGTGCATGGGACTGGATATTCTCTGCCCTCCTCCCACTGTCCACTCACATCGATTGGACCCCACCCTGGCCTCCTCTTCCCCCACCCCAGCCTAGTGTTGATTTGGGGGCATGCCATGTCCTAGAACAGTGGTTCTCAACCTTCCTAACGCCGTGGCCCTTTAATACAGTTCCTGTGGGTCGCAACCCACAGGTTGAGAGCCGCTGTCCTAGAAAGAGCTGAGTTCCAGTCCCTGCTCTGTAGTTCCTGTGCTGTGTGACCTCAGGCAAGTATCTCTACCTCTCTGGAGCTGAGGAGGCAACAGATTGAGAGATCTGCCTCCCTGAGCCTGTGCCCCTCACTCCTCCAATGCTGGTTGACTTCACTCCCTCCTGTAGGAGGGGCCTGGAAACGGTGAGCAGTGTTTCCCCTCATCTTCACTATAGCCATTAGTTACAACAGATGAGACCAACACTTGAGTCGCTCTGGCCTTTGGCAGAGGAAGTGCCTCTCCTGTTCCCTGCCTGTGGCTGGAGATGTGGCTTCACCGCTGCCCTCATCTGCAGGCTGGAGGGACATGGGTCGCCCCTGCACAGCCTCTACCAGCGCGCATCATTGACCCTGACAAAGTACAAACTTTGAGCCTCGGACGGAGATCAAGTGCAGAGGGCTTGTGTGTGTGTGGGCTCAGCTGCAAGCTACCCTGTAGAGGGTAGGAAAGGACCAAGCCTGGAGGGAGGACAGAGGGGAACTGGCTCCCAGTCACTCTCTGAGGGGCTGCTGGAGGGCACCATGAGCACCCATGCTGGGGGTCTCTCGAGGGAGCGTCCTGAGCCTTGATGCTCACACCCCATGACTGTGCAGTGCAGTAAGTGGGAAACCGTGCCTTGTGCCAAGTCACTGTCATCACAAAGTAAATGACCATACTTGCTTGGGTACGTGGGCTGACACCAGCCCAGGGCAGGGGGAGTCTGGAAGGCTCAACCCTGAGAAGGAGGCTCCCCAAGGGCCTCCTGGGGGCTTCCAAGCTGTGTTGGTGTCCTCTGAGCGCTGGGAATGGGGACAGTGAGGAGTAGCAGGAAGACGGCAGCCTGCGGATCTCCCAGCAGGGGGCCGTGCAGGCGCTAGTTCCTGCTTCTTTGCCTCCTGCCATCTCACTGGACAGACACTCAGTGTGCACCTGTCCTGTGCCAGGTACTGAGAGTGAAGCAGGTTTACTGTGCCCTGGTCACCAACTTGTTTAATCTGGTGGGACAGAGCGCATTCCCACACAACAAATTTCATGAAATGGCTCATTACTTACAGACGGGCAGCAAGGGGCAATGTAAGCCTAGGATTCATTGTGAGCTGGCCCGCAAGGCTCAGCATCTCTGCCCAGTGTGGCTGAAATCTCACCTGCATGTGCCCCACTTGCACCACAGCTGAGGGATCCTGGAAACAGCCTGGTTTTGTTCCCTGGAGTGACAAGACTTGCTGGGATAAAGCAACAAAAAACATCCTGTTTTAGGGGGACTGGAGCAGAGCCCGACTGTTCTGGCAGTTCCTTGTGTCTTTCAGGATGTTGTATTTCCAGCACATTCTGTGTTTATTCTTTTTTTTTTTTAGACAGAGTCTTTCTGTTGTTCAGGCTAGACTATCTGTGGCATCATAGCTCACAGCAACCACAAACTCCTGGTCTCAAATGATCCTCTAGGGGCTACAGGTGCCCACCACAACGCTGTGGTGGCTAATGTTTTGATTTTTAGTAGAGATGAAGTCTCACTCTCGCTCTGGTTGGTCTTGAACTCCTGAGCTCAAGCAATCCACCTGCCTTGGCCTCCTAGAATGCTAGGATTAGAGGTGCCAGCCACCTTCCCCAGCCTCTGCAGTTTTTCTTTAGAACGAAGATGGGGGGTGGATACTGGGTTGGTCCAAGGCCACCCAGAGAACTGTCTTGCACCGAGTCTGCTGCTGAGGACAGAACTATGACTGAAGCAGACCCAGCACCTGCCGCCATGGAAATGATGATTCATTGAGGGTCAAAGACAACCCCAACACAACAGGGAAATCCCAGATGGGAACTGTAGGAGAGGGTCGTGGCATTATGGGGATGGATAATTAGGGGTGGGGGTCAGGTGTCACTGAGGCTTTCTTCCTGCATGCTCTTCTTCTTCCTTAATCATCATCACCGCCATTGTCATGGTTAATTTAATGTGTCAACCTGGCTGGATCATGGAGCCCAGATATTTGGTCAAACACTGCTCTGAATGTTGCTGGGAAGATACTTATTAGATGAGATTAACACTTAAAACAGTAGACTATGTTTAAGGCAGATTACCTCCATAATGGGGTGGGCCTCACTTTTGAAGGCGTAAGAGACAAAAAGACTGACTGAGTCCCCCAAATAAAGAGGGAATTCTGCCATTAGATGCTCTTCAGACATGTGGTCACCAGCTCTTCCTGGGTCTCCAGTCTACTGACTTGCACTGGAGGTTTTAGACTCTTTGACCTTCATGATCACATGAGCCAGTACCTTAAAATCTCTCCATATCTATATAAAGGGTCTGTCTCAAAATATCTATGTAAAGGCTTCTGTTACCTGCAGAACGCTGACTTCACAGCCATCACCCCACAATTCCTATCACCATGGTCATCATACCATCACTACCACTGTTATCATCACCATCTTCATCACCAGTATCACGATTATCATCACGATTCTCTCTACCACCACCTCCATCATCATCCCATCATCATCACCAACACCATCACCCCCGTGGAGTCCCTGTGGACCCCAGGCATCATACAGCCTGAGGTGGTTTGCGATAAGGTTGAGTTACCTGCAGTTCCCCCAACAACGCGAAGAGGCAGGGACTGCCACTCTACCCTTCACAGAAGAGGAGACCCAGGGCAGAGAGATGAAGGACATGCACAAGTCCCTGTTTGAGAAATGACGGTCCCAGAGGAGGACCCAGGTCTCTGCACCCCAACACAGTGCTCCTTCCACTATGGTCACCCTCTGGGAGTTCCACAAATGTTGGCCACCACAACGGCCCCACCTCAGGAGGAGTGCGGTGTGCTGGCTGGGGATCAGGACTCAGGATCAGGACTCAGGCTTGGGGTTCTCCTCCAGCTCCACCTACCCTGCCTGACCTCCAGGGCACCTTCTGTGCTGCTCTGGCCGCTCTTCTTCAGGGGTTATGGGGTGGGGTGGGTGAGGTGATGCCCAGCAGTCAGCTCAGAACCTTTTTGTCCCTCACTGGGGCCTTGCCTCTGTCACCTATTTCCCTCCCTATAACCATCTCCTGTCTGACCCCCCCCCACCTCAGCCTTCCCTTTAGTCACAGTCCTGTATGTACCCTTGGGACCGTCTGAGCCCCTCCTGTCACCCCAGAGGATATTCCTGTCTTAGACCCAGACCAGGACCCTTGCCGAGTGGCTTCTGGGGTCCAGTTCATTGCCCTGCCCCTTCCAGGGGATGTCAAGGAGAGCTGCAGCCACACCCCTCCATGGGCGTTCCCAGCCCAGCAGTGCAGGTGGGTCCCCTCGCTTGCCCCCTTGGAGTGCCCCATTAGTGAGGGTCCTCATTTGTGGCCATGGAATTTTACATTCAGCTTCTCCTACTTGAACTTCTACTAGTTTGATGAGAACAAAATAGACATGGCTGAGATCAGAGAAAATGAGTAAGTAATAAAAGTTAACATGAGAGCAAATGTATTTATTGTCTCAATCAGAGGGACCAGGAAGGTGTCTGAGGGTGAGAGGCTCTGAGTCCAAGGACACATTTGCCATGTAAGGCTGTGGGCAGGGAGCTGGAGACAGGTCAGGGGAGGGGTGGAGTTGAGAATGGGCTGGGGAAGGCTGGGAAGGGCTGGGGGGTGGGGCTGGGAGAAGGGTGAAGTGAGGGATGAGGCTGGAGAGAGGTCTAAGTGGGGGGGGAGGCCTGGGGAAGGCGGAGCCTGGGCCAGCGAGGAAGCCAGTGTGTGTCATCGTTCTTAGGACTGAGGTGGGGTTGCAGCCAGAGTGGAGGGAGGGTCCTGGTACCATTCTGGTGGTGGTTTGGATGTGGGTGTGGGAAGGGGTGAGGGTAGTGAAGCTTTGGGGCCTGAGCACCTGGGTGGGTGCTCAGTGCCATGTAGGGATGATAGCAAGTTAGAGGCTGACTTTCCTGGATGCTTTCACTGTGAAGTGGGTGGTTTTTGTCCTACCAGGTCCGACACTGGAGGGACAGACCCTGGGGTGGGGCTGGGTTGGGGCTGGGCCTTTCATTCTGGGGGACACAGCCCAGAGCAAAGTCACCCCTCGATCCCCTGACAAACCTGTCTGCCGCTCTGACCACAGATATTCCCATCTCACCCTGTCCTCCTGTCCCACTCCTTCCCCACGTCCTCCAGCTTGGGCCTGATGACCTTTTACAATGGCAGAGGACCAGCCACGCTGGGAGCATGACAGCAGCTCACCCCTACAGGGCCCTCAACTAGTCAGGCCCTGGATGCAGCACATCACAGAGCCCCGTGAGGTAGGTGCTGTTACTGTCCCCAGTGTACAGTTGAGGAAACTGAGGCACATAGAGGTTATGTCCCTTACCTAAGGTCACACTGCTAAAGCTGTGGACCAACCTCCCCACACCCCACAACTCTCTCCCCACAGCTGGTGAAAAGGCCCTCAGTAATGATCTAGTCCTCATTATGTGGAAGAGGAAAGCGAGGCCCAGAGAGGGCAAGCAACTTGTCCAAGGTCACATAGCACATTAGTGGTCAAGCCAGACCTCTAGATTTCTGCCCATGTCTCTGCCCACAGACCTCTCTGGGAGGGGACCCAGAGGCCAGAGGAAGCCAGACACAGAGGAGACCAGGCAGCTCTGGAGGGTGCAGTGAAGATGGGTGGTGCCCATAGCCTCTGGCAAACCACCCAGTTACCTAGGGCTCCATTCTTCTTGCTCACACAGCACAGAAATCCATCGTTTGAAAATAGAAGTCAGCTTGAGGTAAACAGGTCAATAATGTTTATTGCCAGCACTTTATTAAGTATCCTAAATATATTTCAACCTGGGCACTTAATTTAGATTTATAGGGATAATTTAGATTTATAAGACTAGTTACTGTGCATCAAGTACAGAAAATGCCAGTTATAACTTTGGAACATTCAATTACCTTGATTTAGTCTGAGAGCTCACAGGGAAGTTTAGGAGAGTGGATCCTTCTCATCTCACAAAACACGAGCTTCTCTTGGGTGTCGTAATTTCATTCTCCCCTTCATGGTCAAATAGAATGCAGACTTCCCGCCACGAGGGAGGCGCACACTTAGAGATGGCGCCTCCTGGGCTGTGTCGTGACAGCCTGAGGGCTGCTGTGCATGGGATGGGGGCAGTGTTTCCTCTGTGCAAGTCGCTGGGGCTGTGAGTCTGGAGCCCAGGTTCCCTGGCCTGGCCTTGGGGAGCCCCCTTTTCTACACGCACTTTTATCTCCAGAGCCGGAACCTGGGGGGCCCAGGCTGGGTGCAGGGGTCTGGGTGTCCCTCCCGGTACTGGAGTTCAGTGTACCTGTCCCTACATCTGCATGACTACTTGGTTCCCACTATGGCCATGACTTCCAGAACCTTCCTCCCTGCAGTCCTGGGAGCTCTGCTCTCACCGTTCTGAACTGGCCACATTTGCAGGCTGTGGGGACCCTGTGCTCAGCAGGTCTGCCTCCAAGTGGGGTCAGGCCCACGCTGCAGGGCAGCTGGCATGGAAGCGAAATAAGAGTAGTGACGACTCAGACTTGCTGGGAGGAGCCAATGGTCTGGAGGAGACAGAAGATTCTGGCTCCCAGGAGAGCTCTGAATGTGTCCAGAGGCCACAACAGGTGTTGGGGAAGTTGGAGGAGGAAGCCTCATGGGTCATCTAAAACTCCCCGATATGATAGGCCCTTGCAGGAGACCCACAGCCTCATGATGACAGAGGGTAGAACTTTGAGGTGTCCATCTCCACTGCTGGATAGTGGCCCTCAGAACCTGAGGACGTAGGTTTGACTCCCTCCAGCATCTCCCTCTCCTTGTCTTTGGACCCCAGACTCTTGTCGCCCCAGCTCCTGGGGCTCCCTGTGGCTTCACTCTCTTCTTCTAATTGTGCCCAAGAATTCTGAGAGAGGCTGGAGCAGGACGGCCTGGAAGGATCTTCCCAGAACCCTGGGCTGCCACTGTGCCTGAGTGCTGGGGAAGTGACAACTGCCGGAGCAGCCTCTGACCAGGGACCTCCCAAGAGCCGGTATATGGATGCCCCAAACTCCTTGCCCTTCAGGTGGGATGATTGAACGGCTTGTTCTGTTTTCAGGGATCCCTGGTGGGGTCAATGCCAGCTGCCAGCTGGGGAGGGGGCGGGCCTCTGCCTCCTTCCCTTGCCTTGCTCCCTCCCTTCCCGAATATCACCCCTGCTCCCCACCCCCCACCCCGTGCATCTTTCTCTTAATCCCTATTTCTGGGAGACCCAAACTGAGACTGGGAAAAAAACACAATGAACACAGAAACAGTTACTTATTGATTATTGCTTATCGATAGGGCTACGAAGAATGAAAGGGCAGGGTGACTGGTGGGAGGGTGTGGGCTTTAGAACTCATTGAGGAAAAGACTTTCAGGGACAGCAGTATTTGATTAGATACAGAATGAAGAGAGAAACTGAGGCATGTGGGGGGTGAGGGGATGGGGGTGATGTGGGGAGCAGAAAGAAGGAAGGAGGGAGGGAAGGGAGGAAGAAGGGGCAGCGGGATGGGTGTGGGTGTGGCTGGGGAATAGCAGAGACCTGTGACAAGAGTGGAGTGGGGAATAGCAAGGTGACAGGCCGTGAGCAGTACCGTAGGGCTTGCAGGAGGGGACCTGTGATCCTAATCCAGGTCTGTGGGATGTAAGCGACTTAGTAGTTGGTCCAGAGGGTGACACGCATGGAGGAGAAAGGTCCAGTCCCGGCAGTTCTCTCTCCACCTCGGCCCCTTAGCTGTGGTCTATCCTCAGGTACTCTCTGAGCCTCAGTTTTCTCTTCTGTGAAATGGAGCTGATGCTGTGGGGTAAAAGAAAGCCCCCAGCTCACAGTCAATACTGCCTAGGAACTGAGAGATGACAGAGGGGTCAGTTCATCAGGTGTCCGTGTGACGGTCACGTCCACAGCCCCGGGAAGCATGTGGGTTGTTTCATTTCCCACGTGTGCCACAGGATCAGGAGTTGGACAGGAATGAGTGCAAATACCACCTGTACACTGGCTGGCCACCTGGGCTCTCTGAGCCTGAATTTCTCACCCATGATTTGGCATCAGAGTAGCTTCTCTTCAGAGATAATGCAAGTGGAGATTAAATGAGATTTTGCGTAAAAATCTAAGTGCAACTATTATTTGATATTTACCATATGGAGCTCCAGGGAGGTGAGGACTAGGTCAATTGTCATCAGAATATGACAATTAGGTCAGTGTGATAACTGCAGGGCCGTCCCTCCCAGAGCACTGCCTGACCAAATCAATGTGTCCTACCTTCTCGGCGGCACCTGGCGGGCCCTCAGGGCAGAGGCTGGGGGGTGTCTGAGCATATCTGTACCTCCTCAAATTTCCAATCCTGTTCTTTCCACACACCTGATCATCTGTTCCATCTGTCAGAGGTGCCTGTGAATCAATGCAGATCGGCACCTCTGACCATCTGTCTGCCCAGCCACGGTGGCCACACAGACACACTGCTCCAAGTCTGCCCACTGGAGGATTCCTCTTGTAGTTGTTCAGTGACACTCTCGAGTAGGGCTGAGATGCTACAGAAGTCCACTTCCCAACGGTGCCAGAATCTCTATAAACTGGGATTTAGTTTCTTTCCATCATTTGACTGCTCACAGGCAGCCCCATGTGAGGACCTTGGCATGAGAGATGAGAACAGCAGTAGTGAAGGTAGGAGCTGGGACAGTGAACTCCACCTGCACGGGTGCCTTACTTTGGCCTTTAAGATCAGCTGGAGTAGAAGCCTGTGTACACCATTGGGTGGCAGGTTATCACTGCACACACCCAACTTTATGGTGGTGTAGATAATACTTGACTTGTGGTGGGCAGCGAATGTCTCATGGTCATTTGATGCACGTGGAGAGCAGTCATCTTTTTATTTATTTATTTATTTTTATTATTAAATCATAGCTGTGTACATCAATGCAATCATGGGGGACAATGTGCTGGTTTCATATACAATTTGAAATATTTTCATCCAACTGGTTAACACAGCCTTTACAGCATTTTCTTAGTTATTGTGTTAAGACATTTATGTTCTGCATTTAGTAAATTTCACATGTACCCTTGTAAGATGCGCCGAGAGAGCGATCATCTTCTGAAGAGCGCAGAGACTCACTCCATACCCTGAGGGCCTGTGCAGTTGGGACTCCCCACAGGTTCCATAGCAGCTGCATCTGTCAAGATTGTGTCTGAGCATGAGGTGTCAGTGGCAGGGCATCCAGCACAGCGGCCTGGGCTTTCTGCAGAGCCTTTCTTGCCTGGGGCCCTGCTCACAATCAGCGTTTTACAGATCAGTCAGTGAAAATGTAGCTGCACTCGCTGAGGTGGGGCAGAGGGAGGTTGGCTGCTTCCAAAATCCAGAGAATCCCACGCTAAATGTTGTGCCTCTTCCTTCTTCGTGGAAGGCAGTGCAAATTGTCACTAGAGAGGCAATAGCCAGTGGTGCCCCAGAGACTCCATCGAGGCGTAAGCTTTTTGAATGTTGATGAGATTTGCTACCACCACTTGGCATATATACGCCCTGTTACGGCTTCTCTGGTGCTTTCTACCCAGCAGGTCCAATCTGTATGATGTCGCCAGGCTGGTTCAATCTGCATGATGTCGCCAGGCTGACGAACCAGCATGATGTCGCATGAGATGCTAAGTCACCAAGCCCCTTCAGTCTAGATTATGTCCTAGCAGGAGAATTGACACAGCCCTGAGGCACAGCTGGGTGTGTTGCTGCCCCTGCTGTGAGTTAAAGTGAACTCCTTCTGGTAGATGCCAGAATAATAGCTGCATGTAGTTCCAGGAACTGTGCTGATTTTCTTCCCCAGGGGAGAAAAGGCATCAGGAACGGCAGGTGCATTCGGAGCCACCACCTGAACACAGTGACAACAATTCATGGTCACTGTCCAAGATCAATCTGCCTTCTGCACAGGACACATGGGCAAGCTAAATGGAAAATGTAAAAAGTGTGACGGGAACCACAACGTCTTACAATATTTCAGGATCTTTGAGCTGTGGAGGCTGTTTCTTCAAACAGAGATAAGAGACTTCTGCAGATGGCAAAGGAGGCTGGGGGAGACAGGCTTGTGGTTCTCAGATTCATTTGAGTTCTTGTTCTAATTCTCTTGTTTCATTCCTGTCTTTGTCCATCAATGCCTTACTGGTTTCACATAGGAAATTTGACAAGGGTGTGGGTTCAACCCGCGCTGCTGCTCTGCCTTCCACAAGACTGGATCGCAATGCGCCCTGGATCGATTTTGGCATCTGACTTTCTGCTGTGTCTTCTCTGTAGCTAAAAAAGGCACATTTTTTTTTAGGGCCTTCTAAAGTTTCTGGTTCCCTGAGGACACTTCAATCTGAGAGTTTAAAGCCCAGAGCTTGTTACTGTCTTTCTGTAGACTCCCAGCACAGTCTCAGTCACCATCACACCCCTTGTCACCGGCATGAATTCTAATGGCCAAGTGCAGCAGGTGCCTGATCCATGAACGTCTTGCCTTCACCTGACGTTTCCTGCCAGGCAGATGCAGCTGGTAATTTAGGTTATTTTGAATCTCATCTTTGAGGGCTCATCTCCCAGGGGCACTCCCGGAGCTCAGTGTGGCACCATTCAGGGCCCGTTTAGGGAAACAAACCACAATGTGATCAGTCTGATCGCACCGAGGGAGTGCTGATGTAGACATGGGAATGAAGGGTGAAAAGGGCGAGAGGAAGGGGAAGGCAGCCCAGGGGTGAGCAACTCAGGACAGCGCCACCCTCCGAGCTGGAGGGACATGGGGGAAGGACAGTGCCTGCTGCAGACCCTGGTGGGGAAGGGGTCGCCGCTGCTGCTGCTGCCAGAGCAACAGGCCACGACAGTTGCGGCTGCTGCTACTGTGATGATAGGAACAACGGGACAGGGAGGATCACAGGTCCTCCTCCGCCAGCCTCCAGCCATGTCCAAAGCTGAGTGGAACGAAGGCCAAGGGAGTCTGGGGAACGCAGCTTGCAGGATTCAAGCATCACGCAGAGAGGTCATTCAGGGGCAACAAAGAGACAACAGCACAAATGGCAGGCCCAGTGGTCAGGGCTTGCCTGTGTGCTACACAGACCGGTTCCACACCAGCTCTGTTGCTTCTAAGCTGCGCCGTCCTGAGAGGGGCATCATTGTTTTCCCCGAGAATAAAATGGGAGTCAGGACCGACTGAGGATCCAACTGAGCAAAGCATGTAACAGTGCCTGGCGCCTCATACGCCTCCCCCAGAGGTTCTTGCTGCCTTAGTCGCTGACCTTGAACAAGTGCTGGGGCCTCTCAGGGCAGTTTGGTGGGGTGTAGACAGAGGGTCAGCTGTGCCACGTCTCTGAAATGCCACGGGCCGATTGGGACTGGGAGTAAGGGTTGTGGGGGCTCCAGCTGCTACGGAGGGCTCTGAGCTGTGCCGAGCGCACACATCAGACAGCTCCTACTGCGGCCACCTGAACAGTCCCTGTGCCTCCAGGCTGCTGTCGCCCCTGGCAACACAGACCTGGTCTCTGCTGCCTTTGATGCACTCACCTCGGCATGGCTCAGTCGACAAGAAATTGCCACAGGCAGCATGCTCTGCACACCATGGTCTGGGAAAAAAAGGAACATCAAATTAAATCCATCAGAAAGATTAGGTCTGTAAGCTCTGGGGCCTCTGGGGGCCTGAGTGCCTGAGCTTTGAGAGTTGCCCTGTTTGGACAGGAATTAAGAGTTTAAAACTGTTGGAATCTAGACTCAGGGGTGCTGGAGACACTTGCAGAAGCCCGCACCTTGGAAAGTGCTGTAGCACAATATTTAACAATGGGGGGCTCAAGAGTCCCCTTCTGTCACATGCTTAACCTGCTAGCATTATTAGATTTTCTGAGATTCCATTTTATCCTTTGCTAATCAGGAGTAGGATTGGCAATATCTACTGTGATTGGCACATACTCTTTTTGCTCCCTAGTCATTTCTTCATTTCTGCATATAGCAACCTTTATTTCCTCTAGGAAACTGAGCCCTCTGCATTCCTCAGGCCAAGGGACTGAGACAAGGTTGCTGAGCACAGCCCTTTCCTGCCTCCTCTCCCTAGAGTTCTACTTGGGATAACACAGAGCTGCCGACGTTTACAACTCTAGCTTTCTCTGTGTTGTGCCCCATGATTTGGGAGTGGGAGAGAAAGATCTACTCGTAACTTCCCCTCACCTATGGAGGGCAGCATAATAAAGAGATGTTAAGAAAAAAAGAGAGGGTGGTGCCTATGGCTCAAGGAGTAGGGCGCAGGCCCCATATAATGAGGGTGGTGGGTTCAAACCTGGCCCCACCCAAAAACAAAAAAAAAAAAAAAAAAAAAAAAGATCCAATGATCTAATTTGAGCTCCTGGATCCAGCCATGCCTGAAGCAGGAATTTCCCTGTCCTTCCCAGTTTTTGGAGACACTGAACTCCCTCTTTAGTTTGACCCCTTTGGCTGTGGTCTCTGATAAAAGAACCCTAACTAATACACTAGGCTGGTGAGAAAAAATGGGTAATTGGGGTAAAGGGCTTAGGAGACTGGGCTCAGGGAACACTGGCTTTTTTTATTGCCCTGATCACAGTCATTTGCCTGTAGGTCTCATTCATCCACCCCCTGTGAGTTCCTTGAATGCAGGATTGGGTTCTACTCACCTCTGTCGAGGAGAGAGGACCAGTGTGAGCAAAGTGGTGCCATGGGCAAGTAGAGGTCGACTTACAGGCAGCTGGAGCCACTCTCCCTCTACACCCCCTCCCTGAGGGACTGCTCAGGTTCTCCACAGCCTGAGCAAGCCCTGCTTCTTCTGAAGGAGACAGGAATGGCCTATTTATTCCAGCAGGTGGAGAGGTAGGTATGAAAAGTGTCTTGACAGTTTGCTAGCCTGGCCTCCCTTGAGGATCAGCTGCTCACGGCCTACACCCTCATCTGAGCTCACATACGTGTTCCAAATCCTAGATGTGGCCCAGGGTGAGGGATTCATCTGTACAGGGCCCAGCAGGGCCTTGTGGCTCCTCTGCCTGCCCGATTTGGAAGTGCTCAGCATGGGTGAGTTGCCATGAACCTCCACGATCATTTGTTTTATAGAGGGGGAATCTGAGGCCTAGAGAGGGCCAGGGGTTGTCTGAGGTCACACAGTAATACGTGGACACTAATAATTAAGGTTTTAACTTTTCTGTGCTCCTCTCTCTTGCCTCAACCCCATCAACTGATTCATTCATTCCTTCATTCACTCATTTGCTAAGTTATAATCAGAATGATTAAGCCCTGGCTTCTACTGAAAGGGTGAAAAGGGCAGAAAGGGCCTCACCTCCCAGGGCTTCCGCCCGGTCCTCCAGAGCCAATGTCTTTGGTGCTTCTGTTTGGATGAGTGTGGCTGTCTGATGTGAGCAGGCTCCTCTCCCTGCCTGACCACGCCCACATCATCCATTTCTGTGTCCCGGGCAGGGCAGGGTCTGATGCACAGTGCGTGCTCAGGATGGAGGAGAGCAAGAGGAGAGTGGTGGGTGTTTATCTGAGCCCCCTACCCCTGCTCTACCCTGCGTACCTGTCCCTGCCCTTCTGCTACCTCCTGCAGCCGGGGTTGACCCCTGTGACACACCTCAGTGTGTGCCACTCTTCCTCTCTTGGGTCCCCCGCCCCCTTAGTTGATCTTCGTATTCATTCATAAGCTACGTCACAAATGTTTACTGTGTCCTAGTCTCTGGCCAAGGCACTGCAGATGATGAAGCCTGCAAAAGTGCCCCAGTCCCTCACTGCCTGGTGGCCCTTGCAGTCTAGAAGGTGGATGGACCAGAACCAAGAAGGAGACTCCCCTGTGTCACTGGCATGTAAAAAACGCTGAGAACACAAGGCAGGGGAGGGGAGGCAGGTGAGGGAAGAGGAACTGGCAGGTGTAGGAGACCTCTCTCTGTCACTGCCTCCTCCTACTTTGACCCCCTGCCCTTGTACCAGCTGCACTCGGGGGTGGTGGTGGCAGGTGGATTTAGAGTCCCAGGGAAGTGGGGGTGAGGGCAGGAGAACCAGGGCCCAGGCGCAGGGCCAGGATTTGGGAGGGAGGGAGTGGGAGTCAGTCCAGTTGCAAGCAGGGCCCAGGCACCATCCAGGTTAGCTCAGGCACATTCTCGTGAAGCTGGCCTTGTCTTTGCCCCTGCCCCTGCCGCTTAGGGTTCAGGAGGTTCTAACTGGGGGGACACTCAGCCTATGGAGGGCCTAGAGGGCAGGCCTTGGAGAGAATACTCATTCATTCATTTTTTTCATGTATTCACTGCTAGCTCTGGGCTAGACACTGCAGGCAGCTTAGAGGGAGGCAGTGATGTCCTGTAATAGGGTCTGAGGAGTCCAGGAGAAGGGTGGTCAGCAGGAAGTGCAGAGGGGAGAAAGGCTGGCTCAAGGTGGTGGGAGCACTTTATCTGGCCTGTCAGCAGGAAAAGCCTGGTCCCCATTCCCACCAGATCCTACCCTGCTGCTTGAGTTCTTGGGTCCCTCCACTTGCCCCTGTGCCCTTGCCCCTGCCCCGGGATATAAGACCTTAGGCCTGTCAATGGCGATGGTGAACCCAGATGGGAGCAGACCCAGGAGGGCCCTTCCTGTCTTCTTCACCACGTCAGTAGGAGCTGGGGTCGAGTCATGCCGGCTACAAGCTAGTGCACGGACAAATGGAGGTATTGATCAGTTCTGCCTTGGGGCAGGGGAAGAGAGCACAAAGGGCACAGTCCCTATACTCAGGGAGCAGCCTGCAGGCCCAGGGCTAATTAGATAACTGTTCACACTTGGGGATGGATTGGACTGTGCCCCCCTAGTCCAGCTCACCCTGAGAATGCACGGGGTCAGTTCCAGGCAGGCCAGAGTCCAGGGAATCAACTCAGCCAGGGAGTCGCTAGCCCCATTGGTGACAATAGAGGCAAAATGGGGCAGGACCAAGAGTGAGCAGAGGCTTGAAGGGGAACAAAGACCCTAGCTTGGATACTTACTGTGTGGCCCTGGGATAGGATGCTTCACCTCCCAAATCCTCAGACTCCCCATCTGTACCGTGTGGGTAATAATTCAACGTGCCCTATGGATGATATTAAACCATTAACTCTTAGTTCATTCATGGTGAGGCTCTTTGGTTCATTCCTTCACTTTACCTGTAATGCCCATCCCCTTGTCTATCTAATGAACTCCTATACATCCTTCAAAACCCAGTGTCTTCTCTAATGACATCTGTTGTTTCAGCTTGTGGCATCCATTTCTCTTCTTGCAGCAATGGCACCCTGGTTCTCTCTGGGGGATCACTGCTCATCCCACAGTTAGTTTTGTGGTCCTAGAAACCACATAGCTCCTTAGCTCCATGGGAAGCCTATGTGGTTAGCATTGAGTCCTTCCCACAAGCCAGGCTCTGTTTTAAGTATGTTACATGGGTCACCATATTTAAAAGTCACTAAAAGAGGTCCAGCGCAATCCTATTTGGGTAAGCTGTAGGGATGGATACTTATGCAGAGGGCTGAGCCTTGGCAGAAAATGAAATTTACTCGGGCTGATTCAGACAGAGACTTTCGAAGCAGGGACTGCTTGTGGAGGTGACAGTGGGTCAAGCAACTATCAAGGCAGGTGAGGTACCCAGAGAGCAGCAACACAGCTGCAGCTGTGGTCCCGGGGAGGGGGGTAGAAAGCCACTGCCAGAGACTCGGAGTTGAGGCAGGACAGAGCAGAGAAGGAAGACCCTGGTCCTCTTCCCCTCTCCCTCTGATCCCCTGCTGTCCCCCCATGGGTCACATGAGTGAAAGGGTCTGTGGTGAGTCCCTGATTTAGTCCCTACAGGACGGCCTTGGGCCCAGAGCAGGACAGAGCAGGGGGAGGATGGTCGGGGGACCCCCATCTCCCCAGCCAGAGAGTGTTCTTAGCAGTGTTAAAGGTGTTAACCATGGGGTGCATGATAGGGGCTCTAGATTTTTTTCTATTGTGGTGTCACTTTAATTTTCACAAACATGAACAATTTTAAAGCAATAAAGTTATTTTAAATAACAAGAAAGATGCTAGGAGCCCTATAAAGACCCTGCCAGGCCTCCACCCTTAGGAGCAGAATGGGGTGAGAAACAGGTGAACTTGACTTCGTTCACTGGGACACAGGGTCACAGGCTCCTCAGGGCTGGGCAGGTACAATGGGCTGTGGTGACAGGGGGTGCCTCTGCCTCTGACCTGCTGTGTGACCTCCACCGGGTCCCTCCTCTCTGTGCCTCAATTTCCCCATCCTGTGCAGGGGGTGCACCCAGGCGAGATCTCTCCTCTGGCAATGATGGGCCAGGAGCCCCCTAAGAAGTAAAGAGGCATCAGTGCATTCAGGAGGTGGTATCTCTGGTTATCAGAGACAGATGATTCCAAAATGTTCATCTGAAGGAAAATAGGAGAGAAAAATGTCCCCTGGAAAGTGCTTGGGGAGCTTCCGGGATAACTAAAACCCAGTGATGGGCAGTCATAGTTAAACTCTGTTGGGACAGGTGAGAGAGCTGGGAGCCAGGAGCTGTTGCCACAGTCTGGGGGGAAAGGGAAGAGTCTGGGGCTGTGAGAAGGGGCCTGGCAGCTGGAGGACCCCAACTCTGCCCTCACTCAGATGTGTGACCCTGGATAAGCCCCTGGGCCTCTCACTTTCCCCAGTTCCAAAAAGAAGGAGCTGGACAGGTAATCCCGGGGGGCCGGAGCAGCCCTGTGTCAACGTTGACTGGGGAATCTGGCGAGGAGATAAGACTGGGGGCAGGGTTTTCATCATCAGAGGCCAGAGAGGGAAAAGGACTTGCCCAAGGTCATGTTTTCAGCTGGAGGCGGATGGTGTCCCAAGGACTTTCCTGTCTAGAGGTGACCACTCACAAGGCTCATTGACTCAGGCTCCAGCCTGCTGTGGAATGAACTTCCTCAGAGAAACATCCAGTGAACAGCAGGGAGGTCAGGAAGGCAGACAGTGGGCAGATTCGAGGACCCAGGCCCTAGGGTCAAGGCCTGGTCAGAAGCAGATGACAGATTAGAGGCACTTCCACCCCTTGAAACTCTAAACAGATTCAGGGCTGATAAGCTTAGGAAATGAAACCCAGACCTGGAAGTTTTAGCTTTGGAAGTGAACTCATCACTCACAATCCAGAGAAATTCATCCAGGGTGCAGAGAGCCTCCAGGACTGGGCAGCACATTCCCAAGCATCCAGGAAACTGGAGCATCTCCAAGACCAGAGCCAGCCCCCTGGCAGCACTTGAGGTCCTAACACTGAGCCTGGGATGGGAGCTGCCCCTGCTCTGTAGTCCCAGCCTCCCTCTGGGTGAGCAGTGAGCTCACATCCCAGCAGCTGGAGCTCCCAGTGGCTGACCTGAAAGGCCAAGTGTTCCCCTGTGGAAGTGCCAGACCATTCAGCTGGGCTTGGAAGTGGAACACCTCACAATAAAGTCTCGGCCTCCTATCACTAAGAAATGTGCCTTGGGCCCCACAGCTAATTTCAAACCTGACAGTCAGATTCCCCACTTACCAAACTGGAGGTCAGGACACCTGCCTCCCAGACTACCATTATGAGATGAGAAGATATCATCCCCTTTGTCCCCAGAGCCATTGTTTCTGGACCAAGCTGCTGATGACCCTTGAACCTTTTCTCCAAATCCCCCAAACAAGGTAGCCTCAGTCATTGTCCCCCTTTGCCAATGAGGAAACAGAGGCTCCAGTCCTGCAGGTGAGCAACACTCCTAGGTCCCCACCCAAGGCACACACCAGGCTCCGCAGCCTCTCACAACATTCTCCCCCGCCGTGGGCCTCCACTCAGCTGGGTCCTTCTGCAAAGATGACATGCCCGTCATGGAGGGAGCTGGTTTTGGGGAGTGAAGGTAGATCTTTGGGCAAGCATTGAACCAGGTCGGGGCTGGTCCCATGCTGCTTTTATGATGCTCTTGCTCAGTATAGAGACCAGAGGGCCAGGCAATCTGGTTACATGTGTTGAAATATTGCTTGATGGTCCCTCTGCAAGGGGACAGATTGCCTTGACATATTGGGCTGGGAGGAGGGAGAGAAAGAGAGACATAGAGAGAGGGGAAGACATGCACAGACCCACAAGTCAGGACATGGTGAGGATTGAAACAGATTTCTTTTTTTTAGATTAGAATGTCCAAGGGCATTTTAAAAATGACATCCACCCCCTGCTCCCAGCACAGACGGGATGGTACATGCAGGTGTGGGGCCTGCAGAGGCTCTATGGCTCTGCTGACCCCTCTACACAGAGGCTATTCGACACCTTATGCATGACTGGTTGCTTCTTGTATTTCAAATTTTAGCTTAAATGCCACCTCCTGAGGTCTCTGATCTTCTACTTCCCTGGTCCTGGGCAGAGGCACAGGGTGCCCTCATTGTTTATTCTCTTCTTCCAAAGAAATAGCAGCCATGGCATACACCTTGCAGAGTAGAGAGGACACTTCCCAGTCATCCCCAGTGATTAATGGGGGTGGTCACTTGCTTGTGCCTAACCAATGGGTATGAGGGTGAGACGTGTGCTACTGGCATTGCCATGTCCCTGTGGAGTTAATGGAGCTCAGGCTGAGCTGTACTAAACGACGGTGCTGAAAGGGAGGTGGGTTCTGGGTGTATCCCCAAGGCAGACTTAGCGTGGTCTGCTCAGGGCTGGCTGTGAAGGAAGGAAGGGTAAAGCTGACCCTGGGGTGTGGCATGAGCCGAGCTGGGGGGACTCTGGGAAAAGGGTTCGAAGAGGTGGTGTGGGGCTCACCTTGGCCGTGGTAGACCTGTGATATGAGACGTCCAACTGGGGACGGGAGCAGGAATTCAGACATGTGCACCTGAGTTAGGGCAGGCATTTGAGCTGGAGCTGTGAGGGTTGTCAGTCTCTAGATGGTTTTTAAACTACAAGGCTGGATGAAATGCCCAAGGGCATGAGTTTGCAGAGCAAAGTGGAGGAATAAAGACTGATCCTCAACGTAAGGTCAGACAGAGAAAGGCTGGCCAGAGAGGTTTCCCAGAGGCCCGTGAAGGTCACATGCTTTGGGAAAGGGCATGGCCAGCAGCGTCAAAGGAAGTGCCACGCCAAGTCTGACGAGGATTGAGGACTGATGCTGCATTCAGCGATGGCGGAGGCCATAGGTGATGTCCTAGGTGAGTGGAGGCCATGGGTGACATGAAGGTCATGGGTGAAGTGGAGGCCACAGGTGACATGGAAGTCACAGGTGAAGTGGAGGCCATGGGTGAGTAGGGGTCATAGGTGACATGGAAGTCATGAGCAGACTGGAGGTCAGAGGTGACGGAGTGGTGGGCGTGAGAGCTTGAGAGGAGAGGGCCTGGGGCCAGTGAGCACAGACACTCCGCGGAGGTATCTTCCCGTTTTCCCGGGGTAAACCTTACAGAATATGGCAGAAGGAGGGAGGAATGTGAAGACAAGAGCTGCCGTGTCCCTCCCCAGCTCCAATCCCCTAGCAGGGTGATCTCGCAAAGTCCCTACCACCCACAGTCACCCTAAAAGTATCTATTTGCAAGATCTGTTGTGAGGTCTGGCGATGAAATGTTTGAAAAGCGCTAGCACAGTCCCTGGTGACACAACCGGCCCTCAGTAAAGGACATCTCATACATACTACTCAAGCCCCTGGATAATAAAAATGGTAATTGTCCCTTCTGTTTAGTACTTGTTACTATATCACATGTCTTATACCCTTTTCTCTTAATCCATACAGCAAGAACTCTTTAAAGTAGGGGTCATGGTCCCTTCATTTAGAGATGAGGAAATGCAGGCTCCGGGAGGTGAGTTCACTCACCCAGGGTCATTTGGCCACTATACAGCAGAGCCAGGACTTGAACCCTTGCCCAGGCTGGCCCCACAGCCTGAACCTTTCATTGCTCTGCCCTGTGGACTGTCTGGGTGGGGCCAAAAGCCCAAGGATCCCCTCGATGCAACACCAGATGTTGGGCCTGGGCACTGGTTACAAATGCTGCGCCGTGTGTGGAGGTGGTGGCTTCTCGGACGAGGTGGCCTGGAGCACAGGAAGATGAGTGGTCCAGTTGGGCTCTGCCCGTGGCCTTGGACCGAGCAGGTGTGGATAGAGGCCTCCGCTCACTCTGGCCCCAGAAACTAGGATTTTTGTAAGCACAGACAGCCCGGCTGCCTCTTACTGCCAGGAGCTAAATTGTTTCTTTATGCCATAATAAATCTGGCCATGGGAGCCAGCCAAAGCAATTATTACTCTCACGACCTCTCTGCTGGCCCCTGATTGGGACAC